>CM050914.1:27983078-28013078 GCA_027742785.1 Vigna reflexopilosa | reverse complement strand
ATTTGGTCTGATCATGGGTTTCTCAATCTCACTCTTTTTCCTTCTCTTAGCTCTTTCTTTTCAATCTTCATCTTCCCTCTCCTCGTTGAACAAGGGGTACTCTCTCTCAGTGGAGAAACAAGCACAACGCTTTATTCTCTCACCTAATCAAATGTTCTGTGCTGGTTTCTTTCAAGTTGGCGAAAATGCCTTCTCCTTTGCCATATGGTTCAACGACCCTGACACTCACAACCCCACCAATGTGGTTTGGATGGCAAACCGTGATCAACCCGTAAATGGGAAGCTCTCAAAGCTTTCTCTTTTGAACAGTGGTAACATCGTCTTGGTTGATGCTGGTCAAATCACCACTTGGTCATCGAACACAGCATCACATGCCCCAGTAAAGTTGCATCTCCAAGATGATGGTAATCTTGTGCTAGATGAGCCCCAAGGAACCATTTTGTGGCAAAGTTTTGATTTTCCAACGGATACTCTGCTTCCTGGTCAACCTCTTACCAGATTCACACAACTTGTGTCTTCAAGAAGCTTCACAAATCATTCCTCTGGCTTCTATAACCTGCTATTTGACGATAACAATATTCTTAGTCTCATTTATGATGGCCCTGATGTTTCAAGCACATACTGGCCTCCCCCTTGGCTACTCAGTTGGCAAGCTGGAAGATTTAATTACAATAGCAGCAGAGTTGCAGTGTTCAATTCTCTTGGCAGTTTCATTTCATCAGATAATTATGCTTTTTCCACGTATGATCACGGCACGGTTATGCCCAGAAGATTAACACTGGACTCTGATGGTAACGTTCGTATGTACTCTAGAAATGAGGCTTTGAAGAAATGGTCCGTTTCCTGGCAATTCATATTTGATACTTGCGGCATTCATGGGATTTGTGGAGCTAACAGCACTTGCAGCTTTGATCCTGAAAGGGGAAGGAGATGTTCGTGTTTACCGGGATACAGAGTGAAGAACCGCAGTGATTGGTCTTACGGGTGTGAACCCTTGTTTGATGTTACTTGCAATGGAAATGAGTCTACCTTTTTAGAGATACAGGGCGTTGAGTTATACGGCTATGATCGTAATTTTAGCCAAAACAGTACATACATGAACTGTTTGAATTTATGCTTACAAGATTGTAACTGCAAAGGTTTTCAGTATAGATATGATGAGGGGCAAGGATTTAGCTGCTACACAAAGTTACAGTTGAGGAATGGAAGGCATTCACCAGGATATAATGGAACAATTTCGCTGAGACTGCCAAAAGGAAATAACTTCTCCAAGGAGGAATCTGTGAGAGCAGAAGATCATGTTTGTTTGGTGCAGCTTCAAAAGGGCTATGTTACAAAACCAGAAAATCGTTATGTGAGATTCTTTTTGTGGTTTGCTACTGCAGTTGGAGCTTTAGAATTGATTTGCCTTTCCATGGTTTGGGGTTTCTTGATCAAAACGCGCCAAAAGTCTAGTGCAGATCAACAAGGGTACCATGTTGCTGCAGTGGGAGTCAGAAAATATAGTTATTCAGAGTTGAAGAAGGCGACGAAGGGGTTCAGTGAAGAGATTGGAAGGGGTGGAGGAGGGGTTGTGTACAAAGGTATTTTATCAGATGAAAGACATGCAGCAATTAAGAAGCTGAATGAAGCTAAACAAGGAGAAGGAGAATTCCTTGCTGAAGTGAGTATCATTGGAAGGCTTAACCACATGAACTTGATTGAAATGTGGGGATATTGTGTTGAGGGAAAGCATAGATTGTTGGTGTATGAATATATGGAGAATGGTTCTTTGGCACAAAATCTCTCATCCAACACTCTTGATTGGAGTAAGAGATACAACATTGCCCTTGGAACTGCAAGAGTTCTTGCATATCTTCATGAAGAATGCTTGGAGTGGATTTTGCACTGTGATATAAAGCCACAGAACATACTTCTTGATGCTAATTATCAACCCAAGGTAGCAGATTTTGGGCTCTCGAAGCTAGTGAACAGGAACAACCTGAATAAAAGTTCAAGGTTTTCAATGATAAGAGGAACAAGAGGGTACATGGCACCTGAGTGGGTTTATAATTTACCAATCACTTCGAAAGTGGATGTTTACAGCTACGGAATTGTTCTTCTGGAGATGGTAACTGGAAAAAGTCCAACAATTGGCGTTGAAAGCATTGATGGAGAAGAATCATATAATGGAAGGTTGGTAACATGGGTGAAAGAGAAAAGGAGTGGCACCTACTCCTCTTGGCTGGAACAAATCATTGATCCTGCAATTGAAACCAACTACAATAAATTTAAGATGGACCTTTTGGTCAGAGTGGCTTTGGCTTGTGTTGAGGAAAGTAAAGATTTGAGACCCACCATGAGTCAAGTTGTCGAAATGCTTCAAAGCCATGAAAGTAATCCTAAGTCATAATAATGGTGTGCATCATGTTAATTCTTCAAGATTACATTCCATACATAGAGAAATGATACATATACATACATATATATCTTCATTTTATCTACATTTATAATATACTTTTGTTTTTATCTTTTCTAATCACAATATATAATCTATAAATCTGTCATTTTTAATCTTTTTCTTTTTATATATTAAGCGTTAATGCAACAAGGTATACATGAACTATTTTTCTTAATCTGTATTGATATTTCAACCATTTTTTTGTTTTGTTTCGAGTGACTACTATGTTTATTTTGAGTGATTTGAGCCGATTTGTAATGATGAATTGTGAAAGTGAGGCCGGTTTCATCTGAGAATGAGGGGAAGAAGATGGAAAGTTAAATTAGACTCTATACTGTGACTCATTATCTTTCATAAATTTTTATCTTAAATTCCTTTATTCTTCACACTCTTTTTTCCAATCTAAACAACTTTTTCATTTTTCTTTTCTCTTAAATCTATTCAAATCCATTTTTAAATTTAAACAACACTTAGAATTATGCATAATGTTTGTGCAAGTATATACAGAACCTTCAATCCAAAAAGTCTTATTTGTGCACGATTATCCTTCCTAACCACTTCAAGGAGAATCAGGTCAAAGATCTCAACTTGTTAATTAAATCATGCTATTTGTTAACATCCATGTACATCACATTTGCACGTAAAACACGTAATTACAGGGTGGTATCACAGAGAAAGAAAATAAACACAAATAATAATATTTTAATTATATTAATTTATCTTTTGTTGAATTTTATTATTTTGTTAGATTACTGTCTAAAGATAGTAATCGGGTTTTTGTTAGGATAGGATTTTGTTCGTTTTCCCAATTTTTCCAAGAACTCTATAAATAGAAGTTCACCCCTCTTTCTTTTGTAAGAAAAACTTTTAGACGAACACATAATATAAAAACATTCACCATTACAGAGAATAAAATAGTGTGTGCGTTTTCTTACCACCGACGAAACCTTCGTGCGCATCGCGTCTCTTCTTTCTCGAGCTGTCACCGCACCATCGTTCTCTGTGCACCGCTCCACCTTTCTTTCTAGCGTCTGGAAGAGTCTGAAGCCTTTTTCTCTTTCTATCCGCTGCGGCAGAGACAACTTCCCACACAGCAGAGTTTCCAAGAGATATTTTTATCTCTCACGCGGGCTTCCTAAACCAATTGGGCCCCTCGTACACTAAATATGTTTTGGCCCATATTTTAATATGGTATCAGAGTAGGTTTAATACCTGCTCTGCTTCCACTGGCTTTGTTTCGATTCTTGTTGTATTCTTTGATTGTTTCTTGGCTCTTTCTTCCTCCCTACTGAAATGGATCAATCCGACCAATCTGACAAATCTAATCAATTTGCCAATTATACCAGCCCCATGGATCAATCTGCCAATCCTACCAGCCCCTTCTATCTGCACCCTTGGGATAATCCTGGTCTTTCTCTCATCTCTCAGGTTCTGAATGAAAATAATTACTCCTCTTGGAGCAGAAGCATGAGGAAAGCCTCCTTTCAAAATATAAAATCAAATTTATTGATGGGTCAATCAAGAAACCTCAAAGAAGTGAAGTTTTGTTCGATGCTTGGGAGAGATGTAATATGATGGTGCTTTCTTGGATTATAAGGACTCTTTCTCCACAAATTGCAGAGAGCGTGATATATGTTGAAGAAGCAAAGGAACTGTGGGATGAATTAAGGGAAAGGTTCTCTAAGGGTGACTATTTTAAAATCTCATATTTACTCCAAGATATCCACTCAATAAAACAGGGAGAGAGAGGCGTAAGTCAATTTTTTACAGATTTAAAAATTCTTTGGGAGGAATTGGCATCCCTTAGACCCATACCCACTTGCACCTGTGATATTCCTTGTAGCTGTGAGCTTTCAAAGATTTCTCTGAAGTACAGAGAAATGGAACATGTAATATGCTTCTTGAAAGGGCTAAACGACACATACAATACTGTTAGAACCCAAATACTATTGATGGACCCCCTCCCTAATATCAATAGAGTTTTCTCTCTCATCATGCAGCAAGAAAGACAGGAGAGACAAGGTTTGGGTGCTGCCAACCAGAATCAAACTACTGAGACCAAAATTTTGGCCAGTACTGCTGACAGAAACAACAACTGGAGACATGATCAGACATGGAAGGGCCAAGGGCGTGGAGTTGCTTCACGTGGTCAAGGAAGGGGAAGAGGCCCAACTATGGAAAGCAATGTTCTTACTGTAATAAAATGTACCATACTGTGGATGAGTGTTATTCCAAACACGGTTATCCACCCTGGTATAAGAAAACCGATAGTAACCAAGACAGAAAGGGAGACTGGAGTTCTATTAATGCCTGCCAAAGCAATTCAGGCCCAGAAGGTATCCAGTCTGCTTACTAGGATAGCACTAGTGCTGCCTTCAACTCTTTTACTCCTGAGCAAATGCAAAGACTCCTTAAAATGTTAGAGAAGGTTGATGAACCCACTCACAAGGTCAACCAGATGCAGAGAGATAATGTTGATGACAAACGAGGTATCTCTTCTTGGATCCTTGACACCGGGGCCACAGATCATGTGACCCATGATAAAAGAAATTTTGTTACCTTTCATAAAATCAAACCTATCTCTATTAGACTGCCTAATAATGTTATTATAACTGCTGAACATGCAGGGACAATTCAATTTTCTAAAATTTTTGTTATCTTTAATGTTCTATACATCCCTGATTTTTGCTTTAATCTCATTTCTGTTCAAAGTCTCATCAAAGACTTGAACTGCAGTCTAACTTTTTCTTCTGAGATTTGTCAGATACGTTGAAGATGATTGGGTATGCTAATCTTTGCAAAGGACTCTATCATCTACAAGACTTTCCTAATCCTGACCAAAGTTTTATTTCCAAGTCTGCTTTCTCTTATGATCATGTTGATGTAAATTTGCGGCACTATAGGTTAGGCCATCCTGGACACAAAACTATAAAACAGATATGTGAACAATTTCCTTATATACAAAAGGGTCCTAATATTGTTTGTGATACTTGCCACTATGCCAAACAACATAAATTGCCTTTTTCTAGGAGTAATTCTCTTACTAGTCAATGCTTTGAAATTATTCACTGTGATATATGGGGTCCTCTTTCAACTTCTTCTGTTCACGGTCATAGATATTTTCTTACTATAGTTGATGACTATAGTAGACATACTTGGATCTTTTTAATGAATAATAAAGGTCAAACCAGGGATCTGTTGTAGAATTTTATAGTAAAAATTAAGAATCAATTTGATAAAATGATCAAGACAGTTAGGACAGACAATGGAGCTGAATTTAATTGTGTGAACCTATATGACTTGTATGGCATTAATCACCAAAAGAGTTGTGTTGAAACTCCTGAACAGAATTCTATTGTTGAAAGAAAACCCAAACACATACTCAATGTAACCCGTGGGCTTCTTTTTCAATCTAATTTACCTAATGCTTATTGATCCTATGCTGTTAGTCATGCTGTTTACCTAATAAATAGATTACCTTCTCCTGTTCTTAATAACAAAACCCCCTATGATCTGGTCCATAATGTCCCCCCTACTTATTTGAATCTTAAAGTCTTTGGATGCCTATGCTTTGCTTCTACCCTTGAAAACAACAAAAACAAACTTGATCCGAGAGCTAGAAAGGGGATTTTCCTTGGTTACAAAGGTGGTGTCAAAGGCTACATTTTTCTTGATATCAACACTAAGGAACTTTTCATAAGCAGAAATGTTGTCTTCTATGAAGACATTTTTCCCTACAGAGACAAGGGTGAAAGCAAAAAAATAGCAGACAAAGAGGCAAATAGAACCACCTCTCTTGGTGATCTTCTAGGTGGTCATGACACTATTAATTATGAGAGCTCTACTAAGATGGATACCAATGAAGGGGAAATGCGGCAGATTGTTAATGACAACAATAATAGTCACAACACTACTGATAGTGAAGAAAGTCATAGCAATGAATGGGAAATGCAACAGATTGTGGATGACAACGATAATAGTCACAACACTACTGATAGTGAAGAAAATCATAGATGCAGGAGATCCAACAGAGTCAGGAGGACTCCAGGATATCTGAGTGATTATGTGCATCAGGTTAATCAATCCTTGTCTATAAAGAATAGTTTTAAAACCCATTATCCCATCTCTGATCTACTATCCTGTGATTCTTTGTCAGAAAAGCATTTGAAGTATACCATGGCTATCACTTCAAATAATGAGCCTCAGTCTTACAATGAGGCCAAAAGCTTGAGTGAGTGGGCAGAAGCAATGCAGAGAGAAATCAGGGCCTTACAAGACAACAATACTTGGTATTTGACACAACTGCCCCCAGGAAAGAAACCCATTGGTTGTAGATGGGTATACAAAATCCAATACAAGGCTGATGGCACTATAGAAAGATACAAGGCCCGCCTGGTAGCAAAAGGATACACTCAACAAGAAGGGATAGACTATTTGGACACCTTTTCTCCTATTGCTAAGCTTACTACTGTTAGATTGGTTATTGCACTTGCAGCCTCTAACAATTGGTTCCTGCATCAACTTGATGTGGACAATGCCTTTCTACATGGAGACCTAAATGAAGAAGTCTACATGGAGCCACCACCTGGTCTTAATATCCATAAAGAAGGTCAGGTTTGCAGACTTACTAAGTCGTTGTATGGCCTAAAACAGGCCAATAGGCAATGGTTTGAAAAATTGTCCCCTTTCCTTATTTTTGTGGATTATGTCCAATCAAAATCTGATCACTCACTTTTTATAAAAAGGAATTGTACAGATTTTACTGCCTTACTTGTCTATGTAGATGACATCATACTAGCTGGGAACTCAATGACTGAAATCAACCACATAAAGGCTCTGTTACATAATAAATTCCAAATAAAGAACCTGGGAGAACTCAAATACTTCCTAGGGTTGGAGGTGGCCAGATCTAAAAAGGGAATTCACTTGTGTCAGAGAAAGTATACACTAGACATCCTTGAGGAAACCGGAATGTTGGGATGCAAACCTTCTTCTACTACCTTTCTGAGTGATACAAACTCTTTGTATAAAGCAAACAACTACTTAGATGATCCTGGACCCTATCGAAGATTGATAAGGAAGCTTATCAAATCTGCTAAGAAAGTTTATGAAATCACCCACTAACTATCACTATCGGGCTGTGCAACATATTCTCAGGTACTTAAAGTCTAAGCCTTCAGAGGGATTATTCTTTGGAGCAAATTCTCCAGTTCACCTAAAAACCTTTAGTGACTCAGATTGGGCAACATGCCCAAATACTAGAAGGTCCACTACGAGGTTCTGCCTATTCCTTGGATCATCCCTCATTTCGTGGAAGTCCAAGAAATAAAGCATCGTTTCCAGATCTTCCACAGAAGCAGAATATCGTGCCCTAGCAGCCACTGTGTGTGAGATACAATGGGTTCATTATCTCCTACATGATCTGCAAGTTCGAGAAGCAGCAACTCTTGTTCTATACTGCGTCGGCAAGACACATAACTCACAACCAGAGCTTTCACGAAAGAACCAAGCACATAGAGCTTGATTGTCATGTCGTTCGAGAAAAGATACAGGCGAATCTCCTACGACTTCTTCCAATCCGATCTGACGAGCAGCTGGCTGACGTCTTTACCAAATTTCCCCACCGTGTGCGGTTCAAATCCATAGTTCCCAAGCTTGGATTATTGAGCATACATCATCCAGCTTGAGGGGAGGCTGTTGAGTTTTATTATTCTATTAGATTATTGTCTAAAGACAGTAATCGGGTTTCTGTTAGGATAGGATTTTGTTCGTTTTCTCGGTTTTCCCAAGAGCTCTATAAATAGAAGCCCCCCCTTTCTTTTGTAAGAAAAAATTTTAGACGAACACATAATACAAAAACATTCACCATTACAGAGAATAAAATAGTGTGTGCGTTTTCTTACCACCGACAAAACCTTCGTGCGCATCGCGTCTCTTCTTTCTCGAGCTGCCACCGCACCATCGTTCTCTGTGCACCGCTCCAGCTCTCTTTCTAGCGTCTGGAAAAGTCTGAAGCCTTTTTCTCTTTCTATCCGCTGCGGCAGAGACAGCTTCCCACACAGTAGAGTTTCCAAGAGATATTTTTATCTCTCACGCGGGCTTCCTAAACCAATTGGGCCCCTCGTACACTAATTTTGGCCCATATTTTAATATCTTTTAATCTAAAGTTTATATATATATATATATATGGGTATCCTTTTAAGGTCTATGAAACTATATTATTTTTCTAATTACTACATTACGTCAATGCATAAAATCCAAGATTATACACGAAATTAAATGCAGAGATATTTGAGTAAGTTTTGAACACAACAGAATAGTTTGAAAAAAAAGGTATAAAATAATAGTTTAGCCACCTATAATGAACGGATACAATAGGCGTACTGATAAGATGGAATAGACATGCAACATTACTCTTTAAAAAAAATAGATATGCGAATAATGGCAAAAATGAAAAATTAGAAAAAAAAATGTATGAAAAATATATTTTATCCTAAATTTGTTTATGGTGTTATACCTCATTTTAGAAAATTATACACAGACACATCTAAAGTATTAATTAACGCTTTTAAGAACAGATGTCTTATTAGTATTAATTGACGCATTTCAGAAAAAAATGTTTTATTTCAGAAAATATGTCTTTATTAGTGATTAATATCTAATCCAACTCAATTTATATTAAAAGAAATTAAAACCAATGGATTAGGTTTAATTTATTATAACTCTACACATATCATAATATTTAAGAATTTTTTTTCTCAACTCCTTGAAATTTTAGTCTATTTTAGATTATTAGTAAAATACCTAACTTAGATTATTAGTAAAATAAAAAACAAATTATGACATAAGTGTTTTTACTAAATATATAATTCAATGATTCACATATTATTTTAAAATTTTATCCAAATTTATAACTATTTCATTCTCATACAATATAATTTATTTAAACAAGACTAAAATTCAGTTAAATATACAAATTAATATTCTATTTACATTTATATTTAACATTCACATTAAATTTATTGAAGATAAAAATAATTGACTTGAATATCTAGTCCAAAATAAGTGTTATTTTTCAGCGAGAAAAATAGGATAAAAAAACAAAGGTACACTACAAAAAAAGCTTTTGCAATAGTTTAATATATTTTAGTAAGAAAATGAAGTTTTTCAAAATATGGTGATATTTTTGAAAATTTTGTTTAATCACAGGCTTTGGTTCTAACATAGTCAAAGCTAATTATATTAGTATACGTTTCGATTATTTTAAAGAATCGAAGTCTATCATTTTTCAAATGATTTCAAAAATTATTGGTAACATTTAAAATATATATATATATATATATATATATATATATATATATATATATATATATATATATATATATATATAATAAAGTACCATATTCAAATCATTTTAAAACCATGTTTTCTTAACCAAAAACTCAAATAATCCTCCTTCAAAATTTATTAGATATACTGTGTTTTATATTAATTAGGGAAACATATTTTCAATGTTAGTTATGTTTTTCTTACATATATCTTAATCATCGTTCTCATTATCATAAATACATTATCCTAGGTGTTTTTGTATTTTATTTTATTTTGGTTCTACATGATTTTCAAATTCACCTTATGAAACTCGATTCAAGAGCAGTGAACTTGTTTAAATCCGGAAGGAGAATTGTAATTCATCCAATGAATTTGTTATATTTTAAAATGTTTTAATATTAGTTATTAATATTTTGTTAGCAAATGAATGATATCTTGAGTCATTTTATAATTTGTAGTATTAAGTGTATAAATTATTTATTGAAAGGAGATATCCTTATTTCATTATAGTGTAAATCATATATTCTATAATCGTATAGTGAGAAGTTGTGCGAGAGTTCTTGCATCATTAATACATTTAGTTGTACAATTATTTATATAATAAACTTATTCTAATATGGGGTTGGAATCTATTTGTAGATAAAAAAAATTAGGATGATTCAAGTTTTAGTCTAGATAAACATACTTCATACACATTTTTTTTAAAGGTGTTTGATTATATCCATTAGATCTGACATTTATTATGAATTGATAATGTTTTGAAATAAATAAAACAAAATTACTTTGATTAGTTTGACATAATTTAATAAGTCAAATTAGTGGTTTTATTCTAAATTTATTGAGTTATATCATTATGGTTAATTACCGTATATCTGAGATATTGTTTGTTATAGAATATAGAGTTTTATTATAATTTTAGTGTTTTAGAGGATGGAAAGAGAAATAATATTTTAAACTGTATTTGATATCGACTCTTAAACCATATAACATTATTGGATATACTGAAATATAAGTTTTTTCGTCGAAATCTAAGGAGAGGGTTCATTCCTTTTAAATAATGTCGTTAAGATTAATAATGAGATATTGTTTTGGAGTCTGAAATTAAATCACGGTTTTGTCTTTTAAAGATTATGAGAAAATAGAAGAAGAAAATCATATTTAAATTACCTTTAATCTTGATTATTAAATTATATAAAACTATCTTAAATAATTAATAAATATGTTTGTTATGTAAACTTTTACTCAATATATATAAATTTGATGATATTATAGATCGAAAAGATAATTTTAGATGAACATTTATGTGTATTGATTTTGTCTCTATCCTAATATATCTTTTCAAAATACATTATTATGTAAAACCTAAATTATATATATATAAAAGTTTAATGAATGTTGCATTATGAGTTAAAATTGTATTAGAAATAAAAACATTATCCTTAAACATCTGAAATATAGAAATAAAAGGAGGAGTAAATTTGTTCTGGTTACTATCACTGTATTGGTCAATGTATTAATGAAACGGGTTTAATGGTTTCGGCTATCAGTTGACATTAAACTCCTAACGGAGATATTAGTCCGTTCGCAAAAAAAAAAATAGTTATATACTGATAAAATATACTACACTTTATATTAAACAAATGAAATTTATTGGATATTTAGATGCATGAATCTGTTTTCAGCATATTCAATATTTTATTTATTCACATAGTTAATTTTATTATATATATATATATATATATATATATACTTTTTTTTTCAAAGTAGATGAACTTATATGCTAAATTTTATCACATAAAGCTCACTTGTATAATAATTACGATTCGAGATATTAGTTCTACGTTTCTCAATAAATATCTTCTACTGTTGATTGATCACAAAATTAGTCAATATCTGAACGAGTACTGATGTGATGTAAATAATTGACTCAAAATAGTCAATTACACAGAAATAATGATAAACATTAACTAATAATGAGAAAATGAAAATAAAAAAGATTATATATTCGATTCAAATCACCGTTTATGATTTTTCTTCTTTTAAATTATTCGTTGAAAATGAGATGCTGCACTCAGAAGGATTGTTGGTGCAATAATTTAATTTGATTATATGTTTATCAACATTCAACTTTTGACTATGTTTCGAAAAACGTCCTGAATCAATCAGACCGATAAACCGGTTACACTAATCCGTTAAACAAAATCTAAAAATGCTTAAAAGAAAATAATGAGTTAAATCATTAGTCTCCATTTCAATCGTCTTAATTTAGTTTACTTTAAAAAGATTTATGTAATATTTTTTTAGTACAATATTAACGTGTTTAAAGAAGTGATATGTATTTTTTTCTTAATATTTTTTTTTAATTCTTTTCATTTTTGTTTTCGTTTTTTGATTTTTTAAATATGTCTTATGTTAAATTGACATTGGTCACGTGATAATTATTTTGAATGTTACTGTTTTAGTCTCAATTTAATTATGGTATTTTTATTTTGTCTTAATTCAATTCTTGTTTTTTAAACAATTAAACCATTTTATATTCTGTTAATTGAAAACAAATTTTATTTTTATATAATTATCACACAAATATTTATATTAAATTTTATATTTTTATTAAATATTTTTAATAAGATTAAATTTATTTATATTTATATTATACATTTAATTTTATTTAAAAAAAATAAAGTTGTTAGTAAATAAGTGTTAGTAGAAAAAAAATTTAATTTCAGCTAACAAATATGTTAAATTTGTTTATCATTTGCATTTCATAATAACAAGATAAATTTATTAACTTTTTCAATTCATTTAAATACTTTATATTTTTGAAATATGTAAAATTCAATAATTTCTATAAGAGGAGTTGGTTTGAAAATAATAATTTTACAAATTCAGATGTAAATTTTTTTAAAAAAAATTAAACAATTTTATAATAATTTAAAACAAATAAATTTCAAATAAAGTTTAATATAAAATATAAATATAAATAAATTTATCTTATTAAAAATATTAATTTTAATAAAAATATTTGTATAACAATTAGAAAAAAATAACTTTTATTTTAATTGGAAAGAAATAAAATTATTTCATTTTTCAAAAGAAATGAAACAAAATTGAGGCGATAAAAATATAGAAATTAAATTGAGATTAAGATAATAACACATTAGACAGTCATGTGAGATAATATATGTTTAACATTGACAAATGTTTTTTTTTAAATGTAAAAAAGTAAAAATTAAAAATAAAAATAATTAACAAATATTTAAAAAATACTCACACAACACATATTTAATGGTGCTAGTACATTATTAATGTAAAAAATTGGATTGCATCAAATTTTCTAAAATAAACACCAAATTTAGATACATAAAAAATGATATTTTTCTAAAAATGGGAGTAATAAAATAATTTAACCAAAATAATAAGTTGAAAATTAAAAATATGTAATATAGACTAAACTTATAACATTATCGATTTGAGCCGGTCAAAATAAAAATACCTTTTCAAAATAAAAATACCTTAAATGTTTCTATAAAAAACAGTGAAGATCAATAATTTTTAATTTTATTTTACAATAAAACATTGTTTATAAATAATGATAAGTGTCACGAAAGTTTTTTTTTTTTTTAACATATTAAAATATGATAATCACACTAGAGTTCTATATTCCATACATTCATTCAAACTACTAAAAACAAGTACAAATAAAAGTTTAAAGCATAGTAACTCCTATTGGTTACCATAATCATTGCCTGCAACATCCTCCGCTCATGTTATAATTGTGATCATTATAAAAGAAAGAGAACACAAACAAAAGAGGTAACATAGGATACATAAACAACTTATAGCTTTTATCTAGTCAACCAAAACATAACAGTTAATGATCATGTCATCACATCATTCACAGATACATATGCAGTTATAAAACTATACTCGATATCTAGATCTATGTAATTGTTCAAACTCTAGAAGTTGTGTACCTATTATAAAATCCTTAAATTAAGGAATGATATATGATAAGACCAACTCAAATTTACCAAGTCACCAAAATATGATATATCAAGACTAACTGTTGGGGTAAATCGGTAAGTGTACCGTGTCACACAAGTAATATAAAATGGTAAGACCAAATATCGTATCCCACAGGACTCTCGGCGCTAAACAGTAGTGTGATAACAAGATTAATTAAGACTTCAAAGTTAAAAGAGATCATTGGGTTTGAATGCAAAAACATGAAATTAAATATGAATGTAATTGATCAATAACAAAGGAGCACAGAGATGACCAAATGTTGATTAATATGAGATGGGTATGTTGTCGGGGTTAGATTTCACCAAGTTTCCTCTCATGTATATAAATATTCTTCTTTATGCATAAATGCCAACGTCACTCACTAAATTACCTAAATCCGATCCCTCAGCGAATAAGTGTGTCCCAAATTAACAGTTCATATAATTCCTAGCATTCCTGGGAATAAGATGTGAAGATCAAGAGATTAAGACGACCAAGACTCGCACCCTCATCCCTGAGCAATATAACGCTTAGGAGTAATTCAACAAGAACCTAAATTGTAAGGAACCTCCCTGCACTCATGCAATTCATAAATCATGCTAATGAATGAGTTAAACACAGCAAACATTGAAACAGATTAATTACTCTAACAATTAATGGAAAAGCATATGGAATTAAGAATCAATTCAAATACATGAGATTTTACAAGGTTACATCATCCCCCAACAACAAATAGAAATTAGTTCCTCATAGACATGGGGGAACTCTATGAATGGAAAAAAATGAGAATGAGAAAGCCTAAGAATTGGGAAAAGAGTGTATTGCTATGCTCTTCTCTGCCAGAGATACAAAGCCTAGAGCCTCAAGGTCCTTTAAATAAAGTCAAAAACGCGCAAAAACAGGGTCCCGTCCAAAAGAGTCGAAACAGAGCAGAAACAGGGTCCGATCGACGAAAATCCGACGCTTAGGCGTCCAAAGAGGTCGCCCGGGCGGTGAACGATCTTCATGTAAGGCCCGGGCTTCGAGTTGGCCGCCCAAGCTTCGAGGCCCTGCTGCCCAAGCGGCTAGGGAGGGCGCTTGGGCAGTGGACGTCGATTATGCTCGCTTGAGCCTTCATTCAGAGCGTCCGAGCTTCGTGTTGTCCCTATTTCTGGTGCTTGTTTAGGCCGTTTTGAGTTCCATCTTCATGGCTCTTCTTCTCTGCTTCCAGTATTACTTCAATCTCTGTCAAAATAAGGGGAATCACTAGTGCAAAATTGGCTTTTAACGTCCCCCTTAGACGTCAGTTAAGCGGGAGTCCGACGTAAATTAATGACAGGTGGCACTTTCGTAAATAAGTTACCAATATAGACGTCACTTAAGAGGGGCCCCGACGTCTATAATATTATAGACGTCGGGGTCCTCATAACCGATGTCTATAGGCCCTCATATACGTCGGCTCCCCTTAATAGGCGCCAAAACTAAACGAAAAAGTTAATAAAAAATAATTTTTTATTCTATTTAGATGTCTGTTATGGGGGAACCGACGTCTAAACCCTAAATCCAAAAATTTAAAAAGTCACTTTTTGACTCCATATAGACGTTTGATCCCGCCACTCCGACTTCTAAAGCACTTTAGACGTCAGTTATTGGCGGAACCGACGTCTAAACCCTAAATCCAAAAATTTAAAAAGTCACTTTTTGACTCCATATAGACGTCTGATCCCGCCACTCCGACTTCTAAAGCACTTTAGACGTCAGTTATTGGGGGAATCAACGTCTAAACCCTAAATCCAAAAATTAAAAAAGTCACTTTTTGACTCCATATAGACGTCTGATCCCGCCACTCCGACTTCTAAAGCACTTTATACGTCAGTTATTTGGGGAACCGACGTCTAAACCCTAAATCCAAAAATTTAAAAAGTCACTTTTTGACTCCATATAGAAGTCTGACCCTGCCACTCCAACTTGTAAAGCACTTTAGACGTTAGTTATTTGGGGAACCGACATCTAAATGTCGGCATTAAAACACCGTGATCGCAAGACAACCGTTACGCGCACTCATTGTTCATCATCTTCGTCGCGTTTTCTCTCTACGAGTTACGCTTTTGAGGTTCGTTTTCTCACTTTTGCACTGTTTTAAATTAGTTTTACTCCGATTACATCACTCTTTGATGCATTATCTTTCATTTGAACCGATTAAAATGCGTGTTCATTGGGTTTTGGTGCAATTATTCTCGTGTCCTTGGGTGTTCTTTGGCGGCGATTTCTTGCGTTTTGCACTCTCCAATTCCTTCGTCGCGTTTTCTCTCTACGGGTTATGCTTTTCAGGTTCATTTTCTCACTTTTGCACCGTTTTAAATTAGTTTTACTCCGATTACGTCACTCTTTGATGCATTATCTTTCATTTGAACCGATTAAAATGCGTTTTCATTTGTTTTGGTGCAGTTATTCTCGTGTCCTTGGGCGGCGTTCTTTGGTGGAGATTTCTTGCGTTTTGCACTCTCCAATTCCCTCCACTACGTTTTTAAAACCATCCAATAAAAAAATATACAATACATTCTCTTCAACTAAAATATAAAGTTGTAAACTTGAATCACCATTAGTCAGGAGCAACCTCAAAGACGTCTGACCTATATGGATCGGACGTCTATATAGACGTCTGACCAATATACGCCCGACGTCTATATAAACGTTTGACCTATATAGGTCGGACCTATATAGGTCCGACGTCTATAGACGTCTGACCTAAAGGATCCGACGTATCATTAACGTCACTCGTATAGACGTTGGACAAAGATCAGACGTTAAAAGCCCAAAATAACAGACGTCTAAAGTCCTTTCTACACTAGTGAATTAGTCATAAAATCATTGAAATCAACCTCAACTCTCTTATTCACACAATTTATTGAAAAAGTATGAGTCCAAGCAAGTTTCTAAGTGAAAAATGGTGTTTTTAGTATCAAAATTACATCACAAATAACAGTGTCTTAAACCGTTATCACTAACACAAATTATCGGTCATCATACGATATATCCAAACCAGCCTAAATTTAGTAGACAAAAAAATATTATATATCAAGACTAAGTCAAATTTACTAGGCATCACTAGTACAAACACAGCGTATAATGTCAAATATTTTTTGCTTTTCACGTCGAATTTGAGAACGACGTCATATCGGGAGACGTTAAATTAACGTCGAATTTAAAAAATTTGACATTAATTTAACGTCGAATTTTGTCAATATGCGACGTTAATTTAATGTCGAATTTTGTCAAAATATGACATTAATCAATTTTTTTATTTTTTTAATTAATTGTAATCCTTTTTTACAACTCTACAAGACCTGAAAACCAGAAAAACAACAAATTTCAGTTTTTGGTATTTTATAAAGCATGAACTATGAACAGTAATATAGGATCAACAACAAAGAACAATAACAAACAACAAACAAGTTTAATCAAACAACAATAACAACAAACAAGTTCACCCAAACAACAACGTTCAACAAAAAAAAAACAACAAACAAATTCAACAAATAAGTTCTTCAAAACGAAAACAAAATGTAACCTTCAAAAGGTGGGTTCATCGGAATAAAATGTTGCCACCAGTGAGAGAGAAAGCAGAATGCGCCTATGAAGGACAATAACACAAAATTAATCGGGGAACATAAACGAAAATCATACCTAAAGTAGTTAATTAACATGCATTTGTATCAAATGAAAGAAATATTACATGTGATGGTCGTCAAACTTCGTTCGAGAAAATAAGCAGAGAAGAGGGTCTCACGAGTAAGATAAAGTGAATGAATGTTCAATCTCCCGCTCAAATTTTTATTCAATTCACTAACCTTTTAACGTCTAACGTTGGACATTCGACGTTTTATATCCTTTTATGTCGAATTACAATTCTAAACGACGTTTAATAATTGCATTTATTCACAAAAATGCCACCAATAATTTTTAACGTTGGCTATTGAGTAGTTAGATGTTAAACGCATGACATTATACGTTGTTTTTGTACTAGTGTACCAAAATATTATATATCAATATTAAGCCAAATTTACTAGTCACTAAAATTTGATATATCAAGATTGACCCAAATTTACCAATAACCAAAACTCCTTAGGAAAATATAACCATGCAACAAAACATAACTAACAAGCTATATAATCCCTCAATTGATCTTGAAATCCCTTCCTAAAAGTAATCATTTCATTTCCATATAACATTCCTCTTAATTTAACTTATATAAAACCATTATCAATTTCATATTAAACCCTAAAGCTACTTAACCAACCAAAGCATTTCCAAACTATTCTATACAATTCTGAAAACCAGTAGTGCATAATTTTGTAATTCAAACCAATAACACAACCAAGTATCTTTCCAAGTTTAAGTCTCAAATCATCATTAATTAACAATTTCCACATAACTAATGCATAATTAAATCTTTTGAAAACATATCAATTAAAGACACACACCAACTCATGCCTGAAATTCAATTCATTCAATTTACTCAACATATTGGCAAACTTTACATTCCATATCATAATCTCTCAACTATATTGAACAATTAGTTAACAACACATACAAAATGTTTTGGATTTTTAAAATAAAATTGCATCTTCCATAAAAATCCAAAAATTATGTTCTTAATTCAAATTAAAGATTATTGAATCACAAATGCAATGCAACAAGAATAAACTCAGTTGAATAACTTTGAAAAAATACACCAAGCAAGCAACAAAGATTAAAGATGTCAACAACTTAAACTATGGTAATCTTAGAATAAAAAAATTCTCTCACTACAAAACTCCATTCGAAGATAAGAGCAATCAAAGTAAAGAACCATATGTCTTGGATTAACTTTCAAAATTTCATCTTAATTTGATTGTTAACGAAGCAAAAATCCTATTTTTTCTAAGATGACTCAGACTGGAGAATAGGATGTAGCTTTAGTGAGATTTGTGTCGCTTGGGCAAGATTTGTGTCGCTTGGATGAGATTTGTCTCGCATGAGCAAGAATTATGCAGAAACTAGTTTAAATTGTAGTATTATTATCGTTTTGGCTAGAATTGGCTTGCCTGAGTGAGAATTGGACAGAAACACACCAAAATTGCACATCATGTATCAATCTCAACTTAGACTAATGTACAACACAATTGAACTATGAAATCAAAAAATTTTAGACATCACCCAAACCAAAAGAGTTTCATGTTTCCTTGAAACTATATTTCATAATATCAAATGTAAACCAAAATAATTTAGCCAAAGTAACAACAATTACAAACCAAACTCAACATGTATTTTAACTCATTTACCACAGTTCACATATAAAATCAATCCATCAACACCTCCTAACATCATAACCTATATGCTAACATTAACACCAAGTGGAAAAATGAGAATTAAGTTAGAATTAGCTTTCCTCATCTTAATAAGTTGGTTTCTACTCCAACATCCCAAGTGCAAGAGGTGACTTGTCTTGGGATGGAAGAAAGTTGAAAGAGAACAAACGTTCTCTCTCCCCTATTCTACTACGATGTGAGATTGATGAATGTAAATGAGAGAAAAAAAATGAAAGGAGAGTAATGGATAGAAGGAGTGGTTTTTGGTCTTCTTTTCGTTATTAAGGAAACAACTAAGGTACTGAGGGAATGGTTGTGGATGTAGAGGCTATGAAGATAAATAATAAAATGAAATAGTCATTCCCCCTTCCCCTTGTCTCCCACTTTCAAAGTCATAGTTCTCACCCTAATTCCTTAGAGACAAGTCTAAACATTAATAGTAAAATCTCTAATCTCTTCAATATTTTACCAAATGTTCGCATTAAGATATTCAAATGTTTATATGATTATAACATAAAAGAAAAACACTAAGAAGGGGGTTCAATAGTGTTTTTGAAAACCTTTCACAAAGTAGCGTCTAATGGTTTATAAAAGATATAATTTGTATGAGATTTTTAGACACTGGTTTTTATGGAGTGCGTAAATGGAAAACGTTTCAAAGAGAAAAGCAGTAAAACAAAAATTTTATACTGGTTCACTCAACTTGAGTTACTTCTAGTTCTTCCTTAAGAACTCTTAAGGGGTTCCACTAATCTTTTAAAAAGATTACATGAGTTTTACCTCTTCAGGTTTATAACGAGTATTCTCACCACTCCTTATTCACTTAGTCAACACGACTAGTTTGACTTTAACCACTCCTAGTTTATAAGTATTCTAACCACTTCCGTTCTCAACCCTAGACAACACGTTTAAACTGTTTAACTCAACTAAGCTAAACACCAAGTGTTTTAATTCTATTCAGAACTTGCAACACAAACAATGTTTGTTATGTGTAAAGGTACAAATTGATAACTCTCAAAGAGAGGATATAAAGAATACAAAGAATTTTGTGATTTGCTAAGGTTTTTCTCTTCTAGAAAAATATTCAACTTCAGAAGAAATATAAGGACAATAAGCTTGTTTTAGCATTCAGAGCTCACTATCTAATTCTTCTTTTCTTATCTTCAAGCTTACGTCTATATTTATAGTTTTTTCTTGAAAGATGACTATTAGAAAGAAAAGTTGACTTCAGGAGAGCGGGTAGCCTTTTAGGTGGGAAGTCTTATCATAGCCTTTAGAAAAATTGAGCTTGTGCGATGTGACAGAGCATAAGACATCAAGGGAAACATTCCCAGAATGTTCTCCATCTCTCACAATGTCTTTTTCTCGGGTGTAGTGATTCTGATCATATCTTTCTGGTTCAGTGATTTGCACAAATATCAAGAACGATGTATACAAGCATCGAAACATTTTATCGTACATGTATTAAATATTTTGAATGTTGATAAGCATTAGATTGTATTGCGTGTTTAAAACATTTTATCGTTTGTCATGTCATTAATAAATGAATTGCTTGGTAAAGCATACATATATTTGATTATCAAATGGTGTAAAATATTAAATGCTTTATCAAAATACGTTTATTCTTAAGCAGTCATACATTAGACGGTGTATTCTTAAGAAATTTTTACTTTAGTTAACATTGTATTGAATACAAATTTCCTTTAGCTTCAGTGTTATAAGAAAGATAGACTTTCGTGTGCATAAAACGCTAGCTTATTAGACATATTGTCTATTAGATGATTTTAAAAGAGAGACATTTTCTTTTCTTAGACGATGTTCATAAACTTAGTTCATCAGACAATTTTGTCTACAAAACGTTGCCCTAAGCTTGATTTTATCTAAAACAGATGTTACAAAATATTTTTCTTTTAAACGTTATTTATTTGAAACAACTTTTGATATACAACAAAATTCGTCTCTTTTGTCTTTCTCTTATGTTTAGTTCTCTATTCCCTAAAAGAATGCTTGAAAACTTTGTAAAGCTTAATATTTAAAGATTTTTAGAATGCATAGTTTGTTAGGTAAACTACACTCGTTGGGTGACCAAAACTCTCATTGCTAAGCGAATTAGTTCGCTAGGTGAAGGGATCGAACTGGACTAGACCTGAAATTTCTACTTGAATTTGTAACTAAAGTAACTAGCTCTAGATAACTCAATTTTTTGATAATTAAATTATCCAATTTTGTTGATAATCTTCTTAAAATCTCTGAGAATTCCTTTTCTCTACAAAATATTTCACAAATAAAAACCAAAAACTTCTATTTCCAAAATTATTAAATAAAACATTATTAAGTAATTAATAAAATATCAATAACATATATAAAAAATAAACATAATAAAAACATTATAATGCCTATTATATAAAATAATCCAAATTTAAATATGTTTCATGAAGGCTAAAATTACTAAGTAAGAACTGTCATAATAACTCAAAAGTAAATGTCTTCTCAATCCTAATGAAGCAAAAAAAGAGAATTTCACTTGTAGCTCCAAAATTAAGATAACTTGGCATACTTCTTTATATCACTTCAATCCTTAAAGCAGTATAAGAGATGAGAATCAACTATTGAATCAAGAATAAATCAGTGTTTCACTTTGCACGCAAGTGTTTAGAAATTATCACTCACAATCATCATGTTATAAAACTACTTCATCAATATTTTCCATAATTTAATTTACACAATTAACACATCTGGTTAGATCAAAAGATCTTTTATAAATTTTAATGAGGCTTGACTAAAAGAAATATAGTTTTTTAGGAATTCAAAAACACCAGTAAGTCGGAGAGAAAAACCAAAAGTAAATAATTCTAAGATATCCTAGTATTCTCTATCAATAATTCTCGAAAAAATTTCCATATTCTTCTTATAACTGATCCCTATTTTTTCATCACATATAAACTATTGGCTTCTCTCTTTCTCTCTCTCTCTCTCTCTTTCTCTCTCGTGACTTTAAGAACTTTACAAAAATCATATTTCAAACCCTTGGGTAGGGAATTGATACCCACCCCAAACTAATTCAATTTCATACCTAGGTAGGGTGTTTATACCATACCCCAAACTTATTTAATCCCATATCTTTACTTAACATTTACATGTTCTCATTGGCTAGGGTGTGAGATAACATATATGTCCTTAAAAGAATAAGGGTAGACGAATGAAACAATTAGGCTAAAAAATGTTTACAAGTGAATAACACATATCAAGGTTGGCCATTTGGCCAAGTAGCTTTAAAAACATATTTATCCTTTCTAACCAATTATGTGATTATATTAACAAGAATCAAGCAAAAATCATTTTTAATGGCAATAACTGCTTCCCTCAATATTATCTACACTCAAGCTCACAACATCCAAACTATCTAACAATCAATATATGCCACAATTTATCTCAATTATATGCACAACTATGAGACCTAAAAAGAAATTTTTAAGCATATTCTGAACACAGTTGGCCATTCAAACATTCAAGTCATATACTTGGAGGACATGATTAAAGCAAGCTGAGATACAATTTAATGTCTAAGAAAATACAAACATAAAGAAAAATATATTAATACAAAACATAATGCAAATGATACTACTATTATTGTTAATACTTAAAACACCCTGAATCAATCATGGTCTGACTATGCAACATCTTCCTACTCTTGTTATGCATCCTCCAATGCAATGTCATCCTCCAATGTGGTGACTTTGGCCAAGGAATACTATTGTCAAACATCTCATGAGTGATGGGCTCCTTAAGAGGCTGTAGATACAATCCATACATATTGTTGACAAGATGTAGTTATCCCTATCTAATAACACCCTCCCTTGTAGTTCTTAATGTCATGGCCGCTTTCAAAGCCTCTTTAATGAGATAGAGAAAAGTAGAGGACGATTAATGTGACTAGGTCCATGAATAGATCTCTATGGACGTCTAGAAGGCCTAACTTCACTATAAGTTGGTGTAGCAGCTGTTGTAGCTTGTACAACTTTAGGAACACAATACATCTTGACGAAGGTCTTGTTGATGGTGTCCCGAAAAGGATGGAATATAAGAGTGTTTGAATCAAGACCCCTTTCTCTACATAGTGTAGTAATCAGGGTAGGGAACCCGAAACTACCCTTAGAACTCGTAGCAATTATTGCAATCTCCAACGAAATATGAGCCTTTATATATATCTTCATTCTTGTTATTGTCTTACAAATGATATAAGATCATTCCAAATTCACATTAGAAGTACAAGAATTAGGTCTCATATTATTATAGGAGCAAACACTCCATATTGTGAACACAAGATCGTTTATAAAATTGAACGGTCTAAACGTCCTCATTTCTTTTGAAGTTTAACAAATAACAATAAACGAAATGAGCATATTACATTGATATCATTAGAAAAGCAATACAATCAGAATATAAATGGTTTGTGAAAATGCCCTGAAAAATCTAAACATGTTAAGGAAAGCCTTAGTAACAACAAAAGGTATTGAATAGACGTACCACTAAACGGTTTCCCTATTTAATGCATCAATGAGAGTCTTTTTGAATGTAAATAGTGTTTTGTATCGTTAAGTGATGATCAAACGAACTCTCGATATATCTTGATAAATGAAAGTGTTAAGAGATATATGGAAAGTATGCCAAAGGTCTTAAATGATATCCCAAAAACTTGTGATGAAAGACACCTTGCTAAACGCATCTTAAAATGAAACAGAGAAAAATTGAAAGAAGCTTTTACATAGGCTAGACAATACCATGTGTTAAACAATCTGCTGCTTCCAACGATGAAGTCTTCATCAATTACTTGGTATCTTAGTAAAAAGCCTAAACGATCAAATCTTTCCTGAATGGTAGAAAACGTAAAAAGCACTTTGTTGTTCTGAACAAACATTAAATGTCATTAAATGCTTAACAATTAAAAACAACTAAAGTGATAAGAGAAATGACATATCTTCTACATCCATATCTACTCTACTTTGTGCATATTGCCTATTAAACGCATTCACCTGCTCCATCCTATACAAATCAGAAGTTGATGTTAGAAACAAAGAAGACATTCCTAGAATGTTCTCTTCATCAAAAGTCATGCTAGAAAAATCGTGTTGTCTACTTTTGACAAAGTACTGAAAATCAAGCCTACTCTGACAAATTGACTTTAACCAATTGCTGCTACATATGATAAGACTAAGAAGACTCAATGATCAAAGCAAAACCCTATGTAACAGATATCTTTTTTAAAAGCTTTTAAATAGCATATCATTCAAAATGAGAATCAAAAGAATAGGATATAGAGAAAAAGGCTCAAGTGAACCACGTTGAGAAAAAGCTCAAGCACACGAACTCAAAAGAGAATATCTGAGAAAGAGAAGAAAAACTCAAGCAAGAAAACACTCTCAAGCTTCATTGATATATAAACTTACTATTGTAAGAATAAAGAAGAGAGAAAAAAATTGCGAGTCTATTAGATTGAATTGTATTGTATACATAGCCTCTCTACAAGAGTTATTGTCTAAGGACTTGTAATTAATCCTTTGATTGTAAATTCTGAAGAGAATTCAAATACTTTACGTTTAACTTGATAAAGTTAAATGGTAGCTAGACGAGTGTGTTTAGTGGAAAGCAAGAATGAGTGAAACTCAGTGACGTTTAACTTGGTTGAGTTAAACGATAGCTAGACAAGTTTGTTTAGTGGAAACCAAGAGTGAGTTAAAATCAATTAGATAGTGTATCGGGAAGATACCGGGAGTGTCTAGGGATACTATGAGTGGTGAAGAATACCGTGTAACTATGAATGGGTGAAACTCGGTTCTAGTCAAAGCGGTGGTGGTTACTTGGAGTGATTAGGGATACTAGGAGTGGTGAGAATACCTTGTTGTAATATTGTTGAAGATTTTAGTGGAACCCTCTAAGGTTGTAAAGGAGACTAGACATAGCTCGATGGAGCGAATCAGTACAAAAATAACTGTGTGTTTATATCTTTATTTTTACTAAAAGCTTCTCTTACAAATCTTGCAGTTGCATATTACTTTAACCCCTACAAAAGCTCTTGTCACCAAATACATTTTCATTAAGAGCTAGCTTTATCAAAACGTTACAACAAACCTATTTAAACGATTGAAAACATTTGCTTAAAAAACCTCATAGTCTCGAAAAACCTGTTAAACTATCTCCTTTCTAAAAGTTTTCCTATAACATTATTCAATCCTTCTAATATTTTGTCAGGTACTTCACATATAATTCATTGTAAACAAAATCATAAAAAAATTAAGTATAGAAATTAACACCACTTTAAATTTTTAGCAAACATTGGCCTACACTCTAGAGACAAGAAAAGGAAAAAGAAAGTTTTCTTTTTTAACTTGAGCAAAAATTATCTTTATTTAACAAAAAAAATCCTCACATGAGCAAATATACGAGTGAAGCAAAAGCTGAGTTACAGTGATATTTTTATTTAAAAGAAAAATTATTTGCATGAGTGAAAATAAAACCAAAAGCAAAGTCTAAATATCTATTTTCTTTTTGTTTGAACTAAAATTGTCTGCTTAAGTAAAAAATATCACAAATTCAACCTCATGCAACAGAATTAATCAGTTCTAAAAAAATTTATTTACAATTACTTTAATAAGTGTAACTTTCATACAGTTCAAACTAACAATATAATTAATAATTTAGTGGGATATCATTGTGTGTGTATATATATAATCAAACTCATAAGTTATTATAAAAAAATTATATAAAACTAACTTTATCATTCAAAACACAGTCTAATATCTTAACAGGCAAAATTCAATCACTAATCAGTTTCTACTCGGTAATATTCAATTTAAACAATTTAAAATCAATTATATATTAACTACTAAAACAACATCTAGTTTTAAAATTAAATATGTATCTTTTAACGATCAAACTATTTACTAATATTATATTTTTTTTCCTGTATCAATTTCATCTTTATATTTTATAAACATTTATATATATATATATATATATATATATATATATATATATATATATATATAAGATTGAGATTTGTATATTTATATATATGAATTGACGAAATACCTTTTTAAACAAATGTATAATTAAAATTCTATCGTTTAATCTAGAAAGAGAAATACAATAAAAAAGACGAGGGATTTATCACTAAAAATATAATTTTAACTTCTTTATTTAAAAATTAAAAGATTTTTTTTAGAACCATTAAACTGGAGAAAATGGGAAGAATCAGAAAATACATTTTTTTTTACTTACTCTTAGAGTAACTAATTCATCTTTATATATACTAGAAAAAAATATATGCGTCACATTGTCTGTTTTCCATTTTCTTTATGATAATAAAGTTAATGAAATTATTGTTACTACTATTTTTATAATTATAAAATTAATATAAATGAATTTTATAATTTTAATTTTATACAATTTTTATTTGTTTTATTATTAATTTTTAATAAAAAATTGATTGAGTTTAATAAATAATCAAATAAAAAAACAGTTAAAATTTAAAGAAACGGTAATTTTAAATTTTTTATTTAATTGATAAAATTAAAAAATAACTGTGAATATCAAAAACAAAAAATCCATATATATATATATATATATATATATATAATATAATATAATATAATGGAATGTAATATAATGCAATACAGTTAAGTGATAATTTATATAATTTAAAGTTTATGTTTCTACAGACATGCAATTTCATTACCAAAGATATCTTATTTTATTTGTAAAGTGTGCAGAGAGAAATAAAGGCAATAAAGGAAACCAAACCTGACAGAAAGTTCTAAAAAAAATATTTTTCTGATAAAACTAATTTTACTTTTAAAAGAAAAGAGTTTAATGAGAATCTTTAAATATAAATGGGTTATGTTTATATTTTAATTTCTATAGTCTTTTACGTATTTGTTAGCTACTGAAAATGTTTACGTTTTTACTTTTCAAACTGAAAACTAATCTTAACTTTTTTATATGCTATTTAATTCTAAAATAAACATTCACTTTCTTTATAAATTTAGGAAAGTAATACTTCTATATAAAATTATTAATAAATTTATTTCCTTTACATTTTAAATAAATAAAAATATAGGACTATATAATCAAAGAAATACAAATTTTCTTTGTAAATAAAATGAGAATTGAGTATCAACACCGTGATTTGTAAGCCAAGGACAAAAGAATGATCACTAAAATCTAACATCACAAATCTCTTTGCAATTCTTCAACATGTATTATGTTAAAGTTTAGGTATTAGTTACCCTCAGACTTGGGAAGACTTGTCATTGGCTGAGTATGTGTCAGTCTACTAAGCTGATATGTATTTGGTCCCTACCTGTTCGACAAAGATGATATTGTACTAACTATATTATTCACAATCAACTATGATAATTCAAGATTGACAAGTAATTGGACCATATAATCCTCATTCATCTAGGTAAGGGTCTATGAACAATAGTATAAATAAAACATTATACGATGTATGTTAATTACATTCAAAGTGAGTGTCGACATGTCTTCTGTAGGCACAATCCTCACTCGACTTAAAAAGGATGATTACCTCAAAGAATGACAAGTACCTTTGGAGTTGAATACTTTAAGTGTTCAAAGTGCTTTTGGAGTCTCCATATGATATATTTAACCCTTTAAGAACAATTAACACACACCAAAATATAAGGACATACCATGATGGCCTGGCCAATTACATATTGGTCAAGGCAACCTTTGTGGCAAGCGTTGACTACATTGATCATATTAACATCAAGATTAAAGTATCATTAGCAGAATTGGTTAATTAAAGACTAATTATGGTAATTAGCCACGTGGGCCAGGTCCATCAAGGTAAAAATTCCCATAAAATATAATAAATAAAAGAATACATAAGGTAAACAGGGGACATATTCATTAATACAACATTTACTACTATTTAACACATTTGGCTAACTTGAGTCTCAAAGTGTATTCTATAGGCACAATCCCTTTTGGTCTTGAAGAGACGTGGACTTAGAACATCTCAGCTTGAAGGCATGAAGTGGGAAGCACATTCCCTCTTAGTCTCAAGTTACCATTCAAGTCTTGGAACATTTTTGTTTGAAGAGTAAGGAGTCTTTGCTAGATGGAGTTTGAAGAGCCTTTAGGGGATATATTACGGCCTATAAGAACAATTGACGTCCATGGGACAGAGAAATAATTTATGAATAAAGAGCTATATGGTGTTTACGAGAAGTAAGATGATAAATATAAGATAAGTTGGAAATCCCTCTAATGAGATGGTCATACTAATAGTTGTGGGAAAGGACTTTGTTGACATCTCAACCTTGAGTTCTCAACCTTGATACCTCGATCTTGAAGTTCTCATCCTTGCCATCTTAGATTTGATATATCATCCTTGCCATCTGAACCTTGAGTTCTCATCCTTGGCATCCCAATCTTGATTTCTCATCCTTGGCATCCCAACCTTGAGTTCTCATCCTTGCCATCTTGGCCTTGTGTTCTCATCCTTGCGATCTCAGCCTAAGCTAGACTAATACATCTCAGCCTATGATGGCTTGATACAACTTGACCTATGTTGGCCTGATATAGCTCGACCTATGTTGGCGAGATACAACTCAACCTATGTTGACCTGATACATCTCAGTCTATATTGACCTTATACATCTCAACCTATGGTGTCTTGGTACATCTCAGCCTATGTTGGCCAAATACGTCTCAACCTATGAGGGCCTAATACATCTTAGCTTATGATGGACTGATACATCTTAGCCTATGGTGGCTTGGTACATCACAACCTATGATGACTTGGTACATCTCAGCCTATGGTGGCCCCATACATCTTAGCCTATGGTGTCCTAGTACATCTTAGCCTATGGTGGCTTGGTACATCTCAACCTATGTTAGTCTGGTACATCTTAGCCTATGGTAGCGTGATACATCTTAGTCTATGGTGGCTTTGTATATCTCAGCCTATGTTGGCATGATACATTTCAATCAATGGTAACCTAGTACATCTCAACCTATGTTAGCTTGATACACCTCAACCTATGGTGGCTTGGTACATTTTAGTCTATAATGGCTTGAAACATCATGGTTCAATATGGCTTGGAACATGTCAACCTATGATTGAATTCTTTTAATGAGGCACTTAATCAATAAAATGAGCGATATCACCCATGTATTGAATTCTTACTAAAGCTTTCTTAACTCAAAAAGTTGACACACTTTTATAGTTCACTATCGCCTACCTAGACGATCCTAGTTGAACAACATTGTAGTTCCCTACCGCCTACCTAAGTTGTCCTAGTTGAACACCTTCGAAGTTCCCTAGCGCCAACCTAGGCGGTCTTGATTTAACACTTTCATAGTTCCCTACCGCCTACTTAAGCAATCCTGGTTGAACGCTTTCGTAGTTCCCTTTTGCCTACCTAGGTGATATTGCTTGAACAACTTCGTAGTTCCTTATTGCCTACCTAGACGGTTCTGGTCGAACACTTTCATAGTTCCTTGTAGTCTACCTAGGCGGTCCTGGTTGAAACCTTCGTAATTCCCTATCACATGTGCCCAAGTACATCACAATCACCCGTTCCTAAATGTACTCGACTCTTATGTTATAAGAACATACAATGATTAAAGCATATATTAACACCAAGATTAAAACATCATTAGTAGAATTGGTTAATTAAATACAAATCGTTATAGCCATGTGAACTAGGTCTAACCATGTAAAAAGTCCCATAAAATATAGTATAAATAACACAATGCATGAGGTAAATAGGGGACATATTCATTATTACAACATTTATTGTTATCTGACACACTTGACTAACTAGAGCGTCAGAGTGTCTTCTACAAGCACAACCCCTCGTGCTCTTAAAG
>CM050914.1:27750578-27978078 GCA_027742785.1 Vigna reflexopilosa | reverse complement strand
AGCAACGCAATGAGGAACAAATTGTGGGGAAATCCAGCTTGTGCTAGAAAATGGTTCCACGGGCATATGAAGCATAATAGTTTCAAGCTTTGGACAATGGCTGAGCATTTTAATCACCAAGTGCCACTGAATATTCAATCCAAGGTGTAGCTCCAAATGAAGAAGATTTTTGAAAATGGGAAAACTCTCTTTCTTGAGCTGAAATAATTGTAAGCACAAGATATTATAATGTTGGCAATACTTTCTAAAAGAAGAAGAATGCTAGCAACAAACACTTTTAAGACTTAAATTTTCTTAATTGAAATTCGTGCACATTACACAAAATACATGTTTCCAATTATCTCATTCCCAAACTAACAAGACCCACATGAAAAAGAGCCTTAATACCAAATAAGTGTCACACAATATATAGGTTCTTTTAAAGTTAAAGAGAGGTGTGAGTTAAAAACATTCAATATATTTATCTACAATGATGATTTAAAGGTATATTTATAAATCTATAAATAATTAAAATTTACCATTCTATTTAAACATAATGGGATAGTGGGTCTTGTTAAGTTAAGAAAGATAAAAACAAAAAATTAGTGTTTTTTTTTTCTTAAACGAGTCTAATACGGAAACTTAAATATATTTATTTTCGTGTATTTATTCTAAAATCAAATACTCAAATATCAAAACTAAAATATATTTATTTTCGTGTATTTATTCTAAAATCGAAACTTGTTATCCTGGACGAATCAGATAACATGCCGTATTTAGTGGATCTTATCCCAATTAAACGATAATCACATGAGAATTAACATATGAAAAGTAAATAAAAAAAGGGGATTTTTTTTAAAAAAAAAGAAAAAAGAGAGAAATTATTGTATGCTATTAACCATCAAGCATCCCCTGTCTCATTGAATTACATATCTTATGGTGATTAATAGAACTAATTAAGGATGAATCTAAATCATGCATCATACGATAAAATATTGTTCATCAAAATTTGAATTTTTTTTTTAAGAAATCAAAGGTTTTATTTAGTTTCCATTCATACCTTGAGGAAGAATCTGAAGTGCTCCACATTAGACACCACCTTTAGAGGAAACTCGAACACATAATCAACTTTAAGGTCTGCCCTAACCAATTTGGGCATGGTTGGAAACTCTACACCGTCCAATTTATTATCCAGAAATATATGATACGCTCGAAAATCTTCCAAAACGGGACACCCATGAAGAATCTCTGCAAGATACTGAGACTTGGAGACAAAAAGGAAATCCAAATGTAGGGTTTTGAGAACAGGCAAATGAACCTTAACAAAAACATCTACGGACAATCGATACAGCTTAAGAACAACAAGAGTTTTGCAGGTCCAGATGATGTGCGGAGCCTCAAGTGCACGAGGAATCTCGATGACGAGTTGCTGAATACCACGCTGAACCACGGTGCTTACCCATATCTTGAAGAGAGGGTAAGGGAAGTCGCTACCGTAACCGCACGTGCGAGGGGTAAGGTTGAAGCGTGCCACTGTGAGGGGTTGGTGCATGCGGCACTTGAAAAGGGTTCCATAAGCGAAATTGAAGAAGGAAGAATAGGATCTGCCATTTCTGATGAAAGTTTGGTCGTCAAGGTGAAGAATGGGTGAAAAGAGCCACAATGGCTGCCACCTTTTGGAGAGAAAACTTGTGGCAAAGGAATCATGAGTTGATAGAAAAGAAAGAATGTGACACAAGATTTCATCAGGTAATGCACTGATTCTATCTTTCGTTTCCATTCCACCATTACTCATACAATGATACTCACACCAACTTGTTCTTCAATTTCTCTTTTTTTCGACCATATATTTATATATGAAGGATTTCAGCATTTCCTAATAATTGAAATACAGTTTCATTAAAATTAGTCTTAATAATATAAACTTTCATTGATGAGACAGAATTTAATATTATAAAGTAACCGATCTCATTAAACTAGTTATAATATAATATTAAATTTCATTTAATGAATATTAATACTTTTATTCTTTATGCATTAATATATAGGCTTAAATAATTGTTGGGTACTTGATATATGACTGCTTTTTGTTTTGAGCATCCCAACCTTTTTCTACAAATTGTTGCTTAATTAAGATTTTAAAAATCTTGTAAGTTTATATATTTTAAATTAAGATTTTATTAAAAAATTATTTTATTGAGTGTTTAAAATATTTTTTTATTTTTTTTAAGTATTGTACTTTTTTTATTTTTGGTTATTTTTTTCATCTTTCTATTTTCAATTCAGTAATCAATTTATTTTTTCCTTGTCAGACATCTTCATTACATTGGTTAACTCGCTCATTTTCTTTGTAAATATTAATTAACCGACAAGTAGCAAAAGGATAAAGAAAAAGAAAACGACAAGTTAATCTATAAGTTGAGAATGACAAGATAAAATTAGAAAATACGTCATTCCATTGATAATAAAATTAGAAGACAAAAAAACATAAACTAAAATAAAAATTATTTTCATGTATTCGATAAAAATAAAATTTTAATAAGAATTTAATTGAAAATATTCAAATTTATAAAATAATATAAATTTAATTAAATAAAAATTATATACCTAATAAATAAACTTTCTTTTTGTTATCAATATTAATTCTATTTTTATTTATTTTCTAAACTAAAACATGTGTCATATAACATATAGTTAAGAAAGGATATATCTTAAGTCCTTTTATGTTATATGCACTCACGAATCACCATATAATATAAAATTGTATTGGCTACTACGTTTTTTTTAGGACCGAAATTTTCCACCAACTTCTCCTAGCCTTCACTTTTCAAACTTTTCGCCAAAATGTCTTCAAATTCAGCTTTCATCCTAAGTTGGAAAGTTGGGTGGGGTGAGTTGGTAAAAAATACTATAAGCTAAAGTTAGAATATGAGTTTAATAATTCATATACATGTTGGATTTTTTCAAACCGGTCTTTTTCTTTTTTCTCAATTGGATCCTTAAATATAAAAAATCATTACAATTGGATCCTTAACATTAAATTGACATAACAAAGTTAAATTTAAGCTAACTTATCATTGTGATCTGGTTTGATTAAATTATGTGGCAGATTAGAGAGCATGGTATGTGGAATTTGATATATTAAACAATTTTAAGTATGATAAAAATTAAAATTAGGAATATTTATCACCAAATTAGGGTTTTAACATTCGAAATTGTTAATTGATTCAGTGAGAGGGATCCAAATTAGGATTGACAGAGGAACCGAAATTGAAGAGTGATTGAGCAAGCTTCTTCCTATTCTTGTTCTACCATGTTTTTACAAAATTAGGATTTTATCATAGACTTCGTTGGTGTTGATGTTCGTTTTGTTTTCCTGTGTTCTGATCTGAATTATTGAAGTATGTTTATGGGTCATTCATGTTTGTCTTCCACATATAATGGGTGCTGAAAGCAAAATCGTAGTCGTGGTTATTGTGGTGACCGTGGATGGAAGAGTCTCGATGTATCACCGATTTGCCATTATGGAGTGAAGTCAGTGTTGAGATCTGTGAGAACAACTAAGAATCGAGGCAAACAATTTTGGGGTTGTCCTAAGTACAAGGTAAAATTCATAGTGCTTATGGTATTCATTTTATTGTTCTTGAAAGCGAAATATCGAGTCATTGTGTTTTGATGTTTTTTTTAAAAGGAATGGAAGTGAAGATGTTGGTTGCAACTATTTCAGATGGTGCAGTAACGATGGATTTGACGAAAGTGGTACCTACGTGAAGTGCAAAGGAAAGGATGAGAGGTTGATGAAGACTAAGGAAAATGAAGGTGATTGGAAAATCGTACTTTAATTGGAGAAAATTGTGTTGGTTCTTCAAATGTGGATGAAAGTGTTGATAGGGGTTGTTTGTGTTGTATGTGTATTGAACATAATTGCAGTTTCAATGTTAATGACAAGACCATGATGTGTTATAGGTGTAATGGTGTGTTCAATGTAATGTTGTTCAATGTAGACAAGTTCAATGTAACGTTGTTGAATCAAATGAATATTTGCATATGTTGTTAAATGAAATTAAGATTTGTCGATAATCATTGATTATGTCACTACCATGTGATGCTCATAATTATTGTCTCCTTTTTTGAGCTTATCATTCTATTGATTGAGAATTCATATTATGCTATACTTAAATACTCAGTGCATCTGGTGATATGAACTTCAACATTTACAATAGCATAATTGGGTTAAAATGTTGAGAACGAAGTATGAAGTCCATGATTTAATGGAATACATGTTTGAAGAAGGCATGACTGTCAAAGCTTTCAACAGTTATTGTATCGAACATGACTTCATTAGAGTTGTTGTTGTGGTTGCTAGCATTGCAGTTCTCTTTGCATTTCTTTTTTGTTGCAATCAAGACCTTTAACTTCCACAAGTGATAGATTATACTTTTCCTTCAACCTAAAATATTATTTATATTTTCATCTTACCTCTATAATTTATTATACTTGTATTGTATTTAGTTCTTAAAAGTTGATATTCTTTTAGTTAATACTAAACTAAAAGTTGAGGTTATCTGATAAACAATCTTTGGTAAAATCGTTTTTTTTACTAGTCCCCTTCCCACCTCTCTGCACTTAGATCAACAATTTAGTGTATCAGATATAGAAAATGATAATTTTTATTACACTTTTAGATGATTAGTTCACTTTTAAATGAAAAATAATGAAATGATAAAAGAAGATTGGCCAATTTTCGTGTATTGTATGAATCTTAAGCAAAAAACATATGACATGCATTACTAATAAATGAGAAACATTTCTAGCTCCACAACTAATCAGATATCTATTTGAGGATAAGAAGGTAAAGAAAAAGAGGTTAAGAGAAGTAGCGTAATGTCTTCTAAAAGCAATGTAACTTAATTCTTTTTATGAATTCAATGTTATAGTAGAGAAGCACAACGAAGATGACAACAAGATCATTTGAGACACATGCGTAAAGAGTACTGATTTGAAGGCAGTCTTACACACAATATATGTTCATCCATTAAATAAGCAGAAAAGACAGTCTTAACAATTATCAAAATACCAAATTGGTTTCATCCATTACATGCCATTATACAATTCTAAAATTATAGCATTTCATATGACCATAACAATTGTTCATACAACCATCAGAAAAATATTGACAAAAAACATCATGAGGTTGGTTGTTGTGCTTCCTCTGATTACGCCAATTTCTTCAAATTCATCCCCTACTATGGTTGACCTTCACCTAGATGTGGTTGACCTTCAAATAATGGGTTATGTTATTGTCCTTCCTCTGGCTATAAAACAAGTTCTTCGATTTGTTTGGGACAACGTGTTCTGTTGTGATCCAGTTCTTTATATAGCCTACATCTTTTCCACAAGCCACCTTTTATCATTGTTGTTTTATCATTTCTCATCTCCAACTACTCTAAGCTTTTCTTCTTCTTAAGTCTACCTAGCAAGTTTCTTTTTTATGGAGGCAATACATTAGGATATTGGGTTCCCACTGTTTGTTCCCATTAGTAGGATAGATAGTGGATGAGTATATCTTTTTGTAGGTTGACTTCCGAAAGCAAGAAGGTATGAAGTCTTCTTCCTCTATATTGAGAAACTTAATTGCTACCAATGCATGACAACATGGTATTCTAGTGAGGCTCTATTTCCTACAAGTGCATGAATATTCATCTATATTGACCACAAACTTCTCCCTACTTTGTGACACACGTCGAACTTCAAATAACTTGTTTGCATACCAGCTATGAAGACAACACAACATTAATCATGTAGTACAAAATAATGACAACAAAAAACATTATACAAAAGTTCAGTTTACTTGGGAATCCAATATTTAGTCAATTGTGCCTCCTTTCAAAGTCTAATCAGGATTTTTGGACAAAATGTATGCATCAAATGATTGTATCCTTGACTTGTCTGTTGCCCATCTCTTCATCATGTAAACTTTGGTGTCCTCCAACATCGTAAGTATGGGCTTAGTCCTTGTATGAACCAATACATTATTAAAGACCTTTGTCATGTTGTTAACCAAGGTACTACATTGAGTTGCGATGGTGAACCTTGATATTGACCAAAATCTATAATGGAATAAAAATTATTGTTAGAATAGATGAACTTTGTTTCTCAACACCAAGAGGTGAATTGGTGTTTTATAAATATAATCATTTTTAAAATCTTCTTTTGCAAATAGTATGTTTCTTTAAACCTTTATTGGATAATAAGAAATATGCATGCAATGTAACACTATGTGTAATCAATTAAAAATAGAACATAATCAAATTAATGCAGAGAGATAGCGAGAAGAAAAATCAAACTCTGATTTTTATATTGGTTCGGTCTCAATTGCCTATATCCAGTGACCTTTCAATCAACCCGAGATTGAAAGCCAATTGCACTATAGAGATCTGAGTTTTTACAACAAGGGTTTTACAACGACCAATCTGTCAAAATGTAAATCACCTCTCTAACTCACTAATCTAATATAGCCAATACAAAAGATCTGTAGCTAGAACAATTCTCTCCTATAGTCACCCCTTTGAAAACCCTCTCAAAGTACAATACCTCCTCGTCTTCTTCCTGGCAACACGCACAGGGAACAACAACACAATGTTTGCGAATCTTCTCCTTCTGATCACGCAATAAGCACCTCAGTTGTGCAGAACGATCAGCCTCTTCAATTCAGTCAAGCTTTCCTCTCAAGAAATCTTCAAGAATAGTAAACCACTTCAAGTTTTTGTTTCTTGGAGCGTTTGATCACCTCTGTAAAACTTCTCAAATGAATATGAATCAGATATGAAAAGCTTAATCTCAATTGTCTTACAAAAATTCAATCAATGTGTCTATATATAGTTTTAGTCAATTCTGACGCAATTCAATCGATTATCCTATTAATGTAATCGGTTACATTAAACACCTGTAACAGATAAACAGCAGTCAAAGCACATAATTGAATGTTCAATTAATGTAATCGATTTTCATTAAATACTTAGTCAACACATTTAAAAATACGATCATTGAAACAATTATGACAAGCATGAAACAATTTTCAAATCTTAACAGACTTAATTGAATACACAATCCATGCAATCGATTAAGCTTCAATACTTAGCATTTTTTTGAAAACATTTCTTTTTAAAATTCATCACAACACATTTGATAAAGATATGTGTAAACACACAAGTGTTAATCGATTTACCAACTAATGTAATCGATTCAAAACTAGTTGTTTTGCCACAATTTAAAAACTCAAGTTGTCTGATGACCTTAATTGATTATCACAACTCTATAATTGATTAAGTCATACAGATATGCTTTTGTGCATTTGATTTTTCTATTTCCAAAACATATATTGTGCATACATAGATATGATCACTTTACAAACGCAGTAGTATGCATCAATCAACACAATATGTCAAATTTGACAATCACAATATACATATGCATATTTCACAATAAGCATATACACATATAACACATAACATAATACACACACATATGTTTTTTTTAACAGTGTGTTGTCATCATAATACACACACATGTGTTTACATTGTGCTCCCCTTATAAAAAACCATCAACATTAGTCCTACTATAACATTAATGAAAACATAAATGAAAAGTTAAGTGATACATGCCAACCTAGGAGGAATAACTATCAAGTGCCTAAAAGCGTCTTGGTTGAGCTCTTTTATATTTTTCATCTCCATCTCCTAGTATTGTGGATATGTTATTGTAGCTACCCTTCACATTAGACGCTTTATATTTCTTATAGGGAATTTCTTCCCGAGTTTGGCATACAAATGCCTTACATAGAATCTCTAGTCAACTCCGGGAAACAATTCTTGTATATCTGGTAATAGCCTATGTCAGATTCAAAATTAATTTAGATGCTTTTTGTTTTCATACTATGCATGTAACGTGCAAAATTTAGAGGTTGTACATTAAATTTACCTTTTGTTGACCTGATATAAATGTAATTAAAGAACAAATTGGAGCTCCATCATGATCTTCAACTAGAAGCTCCATAAACCATGTATAAGTGTCCTTGTTGTCCACCTCTACCACAACATATGCAACTTTGTAACATTTGGTCATTGGCATCTCGACCAACAATAGTTAACAACTCCCCACCATGTTTGCCTTTCAAAAAAGCTCCATCAAGGCCATTTATTGGCTTGCATGACACAAAGTTATCTTTGTATGCATTCAATCATGCATAAATCCTCTTGAAATTTGGTTTCCCATCATTCTCCTTAACTTTTAGCTTAGTTAACCCTGGATTTCGAGCTAAGAGGTCATGGGCATAATCATAAATCCTTTTATACTGCATTATGAGTGACCCATCCATTTGGTCTAAAGCAAGGGCTTTTGCCTTATAAGTCATACACATAGATATTTCAATGTTCCATTTCCTACTAATTTTCTTTCGAATTTCAACTTCCTTAACATTAGGATTTTCTCTGACTGTTTTTCCAATTTTTTACTTAACAATTTTGCATTAAGTAAGTGAAGCTTGTGCTCTCTATTGCATGTGTTGGTGTCCACAACAGTCCTTAATTGCCACGTACCCACTATCTCCATATAATCGTAGTATGCAATTCAAGGGCATTGTCCTTTTGCACACATACATTTCAGCCTTATTCTTCTTTTATCATTTTCAATAAATTTTATATTTCTTCCATTTTCTAATGCATACATTTTGATTGCATCCAAAATGTCTTGTTTGTCACTAAAATATGTTCCAATAACGAATTTTCCATAACCCTCTTCCTCATTATTTTCTTCATCAATATGCGCTAGAGTAATTCATTCTTCAGATTCCCACTCATCATTCAAAAAACCCGCTATCATTACCAAAACTTATATCATCATCATTCATATCCAGTCAGACATATCACTCCATGATGACCTTTCACATTCATGTGAAATAGATTCCACTTTAATGTGCATATTACCAAAGCAATCTCCTTCTCTTAAGTCATACTCAACATTTATGTCAACTAGCCCCTTCATATTATTCCCCTCAACATTACCATCATCATTTGATGTACTCCAATAACAAACATTAACTTCCTCCTCTACAAATGATGTAGGTTCATATTCATGAACTTGTTCCTCTATGTTACCCAAGTCTCATGTTAAACCACCATCTCCTTGTGTTTCACTAGCACGTACACCTTCACCATCATTTATTTATCTCGTATCACTAAAGTCTTGTGTTACACCACCATCTATAACCACCTCAATCGAGAGTCATGTGTTAATTAACAAACTACAATATTATGTCAATTTTTTTCATTTATATAACGTTGCGAAAGAAAAACCTTAAATGTTCAAACGTTTTACATCATAAAATTCAAACCTTACAAGTCTTAAAAATCAATTATTTAAAAAGATAAAATAACTTTAAAACATAAAGGAAAATCCCAACAATCATTATTCCCCGTTACTCTTGTCGCGCTACTCCAGCCCTGCCTTATGTTCAACGTCATCTACTCATGTACAAGTGCGATCAATGTAGGTGGAACCATAACCACAACAGGAAAGGATGTGTAACCAGGAATATAACATAGCATACAATTCAATATTATATCATCACAACACACTAAAATAGTCATTTCATTATAACACATCACAATATTCAACTCATAACTCAGATCATACATACAAGCTTATGTTGTTTCCTTGAATTTTGTCATACTAAACTTGTTTTGCAAAACAAGACGATTCGAGCCATCTTCCATTGCAACTTCAGACCTATCTCCCCAAATCCTCAACGACTAACGAGTAAAAACACCGATACTACACTCACCGATGAATTATACTCAACACGAGCCGAAGTCATTGGGTGAGACGTTCAACCCTCTCATTCATCGCCTCGAAGGAAGGGTGACACTCGAACCTTTGTCTCCACATGAGACTCAAACTCTCTATCGTATCACAATGCGAAATTTATACATTCAACAAAAATTCTAAGGAAATAACAAAATGTTGTTCACACAACCACACCATCAAAACCATACATATTTCACAAACAATAAGCACTAGTCATCCAACATAAAGAAGTAGACAAATACTACTATCACACCCCTATTTTGTTATTACACCACCAACCCCATAAAATACCTAATGCGGATCCCACATGAAACCACTCATTTCCTCACGACCATTCACCTAAAAGAGACAAGACCAATGTCCAAATTTTAAAGAAACACTCCTTACCCATTTCTCTCAAAAACCTGTGGACCCTACCTAGCATAGGCCACTCTTTCTTTCTTTACTAAGTTAAAATGACCAACTTCTCTCCTCTACACATGCCATTTATGTCAACCTCACACACATTCTCACACACTCAATTTCCCTCTTCTTTTTCTTTCATTAAATGCCACAGACCCACACTACTTCCAGAGATCCTTTTATTTTGTTTCTATCTTCACTCTCTCCACAACACTTACGTACACACCCATGCACCTTCATTTCCCATTTTCTTCTTTTTCATTTACACCAAACTTACGTACCCTTCCCCTAATCTTCTTCTTTTTCAACAAAAAGTCAAAACATCACTCTCTTTCTTTCCTCTCCAAAACTTACGTAACCTTTCCATGGACCAACCAAAATAAAACACAATACAACATGGTTTAAGCGTACTCATAATATTATTCATAAACATATAATATCCCAAAGTACCCAAAGCATGAATACCCATTACAACAAGAACAATTCTGAAAACAAACATGTATAACCCCCTTCCATACCATTCAACACGTAAACATATCATAACAAGGACATGGATGCAACATCTTTTTAACAATAACCTCCTACCCATCATACACCATATTATATCCCTAAGATACACCCCCTACCTCTAGTTTCAAGAAAGCTTCTAAGGTTCATAGTTTTCCTTCTTACATGAGACACACCAAGCCTTCACTCCTCTATGCTTCCTTCTAAGCCACGGTCAAAGTGCAAGAACTAAGTTGACTTTTTCCTTCTTTCGCCAACTTGGTTTTTTAAGATAATATTATGTACCTCTTTAATCCACTTTCACGATTTCTTGGAGTATAAACTCCCTAAATTAAACTCACCAGTAAAAACAAAGGGAAACTAATGTGCTAATTATGCTTTGGTTTACCATAAACCGAAGCATAACATGGTGCGGTGGCATTTTTCAAATTTTCGTGACAATATATGCCTCAGTTCCAACAAAACCGAAGTTATAGAGGGTCTATGGCCTTGGTTAAATAGACAACCACTACCATAGGGTCTGCGTAATTGACAAGCACAAACTTTTCATTTGAAAAAAATGTCCGTGTAGGGTTTTTAGCCTTGGTTGTTTTCATAAATAAGGTCGTAGACCCTCTACTCCAACTGACATTCTCATCTGCTGTCTGACAAAAATCTCTATGTAGGGTTTTTAGTGTCGGTTGCTCTCGGAACCGAGGCCATAACCTCATTGCCATACCCTAAAATTCTCCATTTCACTTTGACATTTGAACTAACAAACTTTATGAAAGGAGTTTATGCCCTCAGTTCCTTGTAGGGAACCAAGGCCACAGACTCCTTTCATAACATATGTTTTGTTGTAACGTTCATATATTATGTGTAGAACTTTTGGCCTCGGTTCCCTCTAGAACCGAGGCCATAGACTATTCTCTGACCCTTTTTAAATAATTAAAATATATTTTTTTGATGGCTTTTGGCACCGATTCTATATGAACCAAGGTAATATGGTTATTCTGCCTTGGTCTGGCTGGGACCCGAGGTAAAACGGTGGAAAAAAATTGCAAAATTGTCATTTCAAATTATTTTTAATTTTTTTCTAGCGACTTTTGACCCCGGTTGTCTAGAAAACTGATGTCGTAGCCATGATATTGCCTCAGTTTACTTTAGAACTAAGGTTATAACCCTTTCTAGGTTAAAATAATAAAACTAGAGGGTGAACAGTTTCATCTTCTTCACGAAACTGTTTCCCTCTACAAGAACACAAAGTGATGTGCTCCTCCGTGAGAAGATCAAGTTTTCTTTGCATTTTATACTGTTTAAAGTTGTTTTTGTTGCCTCAATTGCCGTTGTGAAGTGTTAGTAACCATTTTCACCAATCAAAATCGTCCTAAACCTCTTCTTAGGTTTGTTATTTCGATTAGAGGTTTGTTTTCAATGGTTTTTCTTTTGGTTTTTGTTCCTAAAACAAATGGTTTGTTTGTATTTTGGTATAGGTTTGATTTTTGCATAGTTAATTTTTAACCATTCTGCAAGTGAATATTAAGCCTTCACCCTCCCAGGTTCTTTTTTTATGTCTAAACTTTACTTTTTACATATAATTTTGTTCTAGGTTGTTAAAAATTGTGTTGGATATATGATTATTTAAATGTTTAATGGTATGATTGAATTGAATTAACCTTAATTTCTCGTTAAACGATCAATAAAAAAATTATTATTGTATGAAATTTTGTACACAATTTTAGAATATTTACGTATGGATCGAAATTGGATTAATTTACAAAGCATTAATGTTGAGTACAAGAGAGGGGTAAAGGAATTTATACAATTTGCGCAACGTGATAAGGGTAGAAGTGATCATGAAGTCAAGTTTAGATGTCCTTGTGTCAACTGTTTGAATGACAGAAAGTTGAATGCAACCCAAATTAGGGAACATCTTATCTGTCATGGTTTCCTACAATGTTATACAACATGGATATGGCACAGAAAAAAAAAATACACTTTCTAACTGTCTCCCAAACTAAAAATGTTATTAATTCCACCATGAAAGATTGACCAAAAGAAGACAAATTAGAGGACATGATCCGCGATGTTGGCATAGAAATATTTTGCCCAAGCTCATGTGTATGAGACGATGTCCACTGATGCGGAAACTCTTTGGTATGTCAGTTCAACTAAGTTACACAGTTGTCAGCAGTGTTAAGGCTCATGAATTTAAAGGCGACCAATGGATGGAATGATAAGAGTTTCACAGTATTATTGACATTGTTGAATGAAATGCTGCCAAATGGAAATACACTACCCACTTGTAATTATGATGCGAAGAAAATTGTTTGCCGATGTGTATGGAATATAAAAGGATACATGCATGTCCCAATGACTGCATATTATATAGGAAAGATTTTGAATTTTTGAAAAAGTGTCCAAAATGTGGGTTATCACGATACAAGTAAAAAACAACACTGAAGATAATGGTCATATAGAAAAAAAATGGTTATGCTTTGAAAGAAGTATGGTACCTTCCAATTATGGCCAAACTTAAGTGTTTCTTTGCAAATCCAAAAGACGATAAAAGCCTTAGATGGCCTACAGACGAGAGAAAAAATGGCGGGTTACTTCGTCATCCAGCTGATTGAAAGCAATGGAAAAATATTGATCAACAATTATGCTAATTTAGTCAAGAATATAGAAATCTTAGGCTTGGTTTAGCCACTGATGGAATGAACCCATTTGATAATTGAAGTACCAATCACAGTTGTTGGCCAGTTATATTGATAATTTACAACTTATCTCATGGATTATGCATGAAGAGAAAGTACATGATGTTATCTATGATGATATCTGGTCCAAAGCAGCCTAGAAATGACATAGATGTTTATCTCAACCCACTAGTTGAAGACTTGATGTTGTTGTGGGTTGATGGGGTTGAAATATTTGATGTTTACGCTTCTGAAACTTTCATGATGCATGTAATGTTATTTTGCAACATTAATGACTTTCCAACTTACGGTAATTTGTTAGGATACAGTGTCAAAGGTCATAAAGCATGTCCTATATGTGAAGAAAACATTGTAGCTCATAAATTGAAACATGGAAGGAAGACAATGTATTTGTGTCATCGAAGATTTTTAAGAGTTTAGTGTTGATGCAGGACTTAAAGCTTGTTAGCATGAAATCTCACGATTGCCACGTCTTAATGCAACAATTGTTACCGGTGGCTATTCATGAAATTTTTCGCAAAAATGTTAGGCAGACCATAACTCGATTGTGTTTATTTTTCTCGTCAATTTGTAGCAAAGCCATTGATCCTGAAAAGTTAGATGAACTTTAAGGTGAGATATTTATCATCTTATGTCAACTAGAGATGTTTTTCCCTCCATCTTCTTTTGACATTGTGTTACATTTACTTATTCATTTGGTTAGAGAAATCAAGTTGTGTGGAGCAATATACTTAAGATGGATGTATCCTATTGAGAAATCAAGTTGTGTGGACCAATATTTTATCCTATTTATCATCTTTAATCAGCTAGAGATTCTTTTCCCTCCATCTTCTTTTGACATCATGGTACATTTACTTGTTCATTTGGTTAGAGAAATCAAGTTTTGTGGACCAATATACTTAGGATGGATGTATCCTATTAAACTTTATATGAAGATTTTGAAAGGGTGCGTCAAATTTCTTATCTTCTCGAAGGTTCAATAGGATTGACAGGTATATTACTGAAGAAAGTATTTAGTTTTGTTCAGATTACATGACTAAAGCAAGTCCAATAGAAGTTCCTCACACATCATGATTGAATAAATGTTCTATAAGTAAAAGCATATAAGGTGTGATTGTGGTGACGAAAGATTGCAAAGGATTTTTGCAAGCACATCTGTACATATTGAACAACACAGATGGGGTGATCCATTTTCTAGAAGCACACAAAGCTATTGTTAAGGAAAAAAATACAAGAAGATCAGAGAACTGGCAATTGATGGAGCATAACAAAACATTCATGTCTTGGTTCAAATCCGAAGTTGACTAAGAGTCACACTCTTCTAAGACTTTGTTATAGCTTGCAAATGGTTTAAAGTTTGATGTTGTATGTTGTACAAGTTATGAAATCAATAACTGCACATTCTATACGAAGACTTTGGATGATAAAAGCACAATACAAAATAGTGGAGTCAGTCTAGAAGTTGAGTCACTCCAATTTTCCACATCCAAAGATCAAAATCATGTACTTGGATAAATGAGATACTGTGGTATAATAGAAGAGATATGGGAGGTTGACTACACTATGTTTTCTGATCCATTATTCAAATGTAAGTGGTTTGATAATAAAAGTGGTGCAAAAATAAATAAATCGGGTATGACACTAGTTCATTTTTGAAAGGTGGGTTATTGAGACGAACCATTTATCATGGTACATCAAGCATCTTAGGTTTTTTATGTCAAAGATCATGCGTCTGATTATTGGTATGTCGCTTTTCAAGGCAAAAAAAATTGAAGTTAACAAAGAAAATCTGACTAATATTCATATTGTTGGCAACCATTCATTTAAAACAACGATAAATTTGGATGATCATCCTCTAGTTGACGATGTACATGCAATTCAGGAAGATCATAATGACGGAATATATATATGACGAATCCAAATCTTTATGTATGAATTTCATATTTGTGTATAAATTTATGTGTTTTGTTAAATAATATGTTATTACATAAGTCTTTTATTAATATTTCATGTTGATGTGTTGTCGCAGCCCATACAAATTTAATGTGCATTAAAGAATGCAGTATAGACTAGGAAGTGACTCCTAGGTCGTCTCTCAAGGACCAAACTGCGGTTCAGGAATTAGGTCAGACACGAAGTGCGAGGGGTTTGTTGAAAAGTTTGTGAATGCGGATAAACAAAATTAAAATACGGATGCAAACAACAATGTAAACACAGATGTAAAAGCGGTTTCAAACAGAATTGTAAAAAATGGAATCAAATACAGAATAAAAACGGTTGGTCATTAACTCAATCACTATGCTTCTAATCACAGATCAACACAACAAAGCGGCTACTCAAACCTCTAATCCAACACAGTTAACCAACTAAGCGAAGGCTAAACATGCTTTCATAATCACGAACTAAGTGAACGCAATACACCTATTTCATCCTATGTGTGCTATACAGATCGATCAACTAAGCGAAGATACAATCTCCAATTGGGCAACTAGGCGTATACCCATTGCAAGAACACAGTCAGATTTCATAGAGTGCCAAGCAAAGTAGAATAAACGTAAAGACAATCAAATAAATCTCAAGGAAACAAAACAATTTTATTAATGACCAACCCGACTAACTTAAGCTAACATCACGGTTAAATTAACACAATCGAACAGAATAGACAACACAATGAACAAAAACATTAAACTGAACATAACAGACAACATGAAAACAGTAAATTGAATAGTCCTAAAACAAGATGTGTAAACTAATTTAAATGCACTAGAGAAATAAGAGGAAGGGATCCAATTCTATTAAAATGTATTGATGAGCTAAAATAAATTTGCCTATTCAACGGAATGGAAAATTGCAATGGTTAAGCTAATAAATCAAGTGCTGATTTTAGTTTTCTATCCAAGCACATCCATCACGGAACAAGCATTAAAGAAAAGGCGTGATAATAAATTTAAACAAAGTGAGTAAGCTACTTCCGAATAAATCTCATACTTTTCTAAAAGGAAGAAAAATAAATGGATCACTTTCTCTCTCTCCATGAATCATCACCGTTTAAACCTCTTCCAGCACATCACCGTACAGATCCTATTTGCTCTAAAGGTGGCTGTTGCACCTCTTGGATGTAAGTCACCGAACCAAGAAATCAAAATTGAAAGCAGCTGGAATAGGCCAAATAAAAACACCGAATGAAATGCAAGCAAAGTGAATTCGAACTTACTACAGCAGTATGTAAATTAATGTTGCATAATATGAGAAAAGAAAAAAAATATGCTTCTAACATCCTCCATCTTAAGTAACGTCATGTGTCATTTCTCCTTCTTTTCAAACAACGTTCAAGCAGCTCCCTCATGTGGCAGCTTGTTGCTCGAAGTCCCCCCCCCCTCTTCTTTCACTTCTTGTTTTTTTTTAAAACCTACAGACCTAGTGTGCTCTTTTGCCTTGCTGGACTTTTGCAACTTCTTTGCTGGCCCATTTCATTGCTGAATGCGTGTTGATGTGGAGAGCTGGTGCTGGATCAGTTTGGACCGTGTGAAGATTTCTTCTCCAAGACGAGATGCTGGCCCAAGCTGTGGATGTTGCACATTTCTCAAGTGCGTGTGCAAGCTTTCTTGGACCGTGTGAAGGATGCAAGTTGCTTGAAGATGTTGCTGGACGTTTCTTTTCGGTGGCAGCTGCAGCTGGACCAGGGTGTTGTCTTCAAATGTTGGCCCGTGACAACACTTTCCTTCTATTTTTATTCTTGTGCCAGCAGCAGGAGTGTGAAGATGTGGACATTTTGAACGTGTAGTCTCCCTTGTGGGCTGCATCACTCCAAATGAAGCTCGTGTCATCCAATCCACTCCAGGACGTGGCAACTTGCACCTCCTCTCTAATTTCACGTGCTTTGCTTAGCACTTCTTTGCTTTTGCTGGACATGGAGCCTTCTGGATGAAGAATGGAGCTTGTTGGACTGCACCGCTTTTTGCCTGATGCACGTGGAAAGTGAAGTCTCCCAACTCTGGATGAATCATGCTACTACAGCTGGCCCGTGAATGGTAGAAGGGTTGCAAGGCCGTGCTGTTGTGTATGTGGAGGTCTTCAAAATGGGCAGTTGATTCCTTCATTCAATTGGGCCATGTGCTTTCTCATTGAGTTCGTGATGTATATGTTGGACGCTGTTGCACCCTTTTTCCTTTATTTGTTGTACCAGCTGCCACACAAATGAAAGCACCGTCCAAATCATTTAAACACTTTGCATCAACGCTTCTTTTTGTTTTAAAAATCCCAAAGCCAATTGCCATTGTGGGCCGAATCGCCTTTTGACTGAATGACTCAACGTGCAGCAACCCTCAAATTGAGATAAAGAAAAAGTTGCTTTATGCTGCTTCTATTTTTCATGACCGTGAGCATCCAATCTCCAAGCAATTGAAAACACATGCTTTGTGCTAGCAAAATTGAAGTAGCGTGAGAGCGTGTTCTTCCAAGTTCAAGACGAATCAACACTTGCATTTTATTGCGGTCGCATTTGCTTCCTCCGAATGTCCAAAATTATATTTCCAAAATTTTTCCTCCAATTAATAATGCAAATAATCAGCTCAGATAATTCAAATTAATTAAAATTAGAATTTCCAGTCAAATTAAGAACAATTAGTAGAAACGGTAAAATACCGAACATTTAAGCTCAATTTCCTGATTAATTCTAGCACAATAAACTAAGTGAAATCAAGAAAATATTTACTCATCACATGTTCTTTTATATTTTAACAGATATATGGCTGACCATCCACATTCATCAAGGGATGAGGCTCCCCCATTTAGAACCATTAGAGGAGCCACCAGATTGAGACAACTGATGATCATAAGAAATAGTGGTGAGAGGACACCTATGGATGTTAATGTGATCATTGGTGTGGCATCTAGCCCAAATGCAAATATATTCAGATTATACCTCGGAGTATTGGCACGTGACAAAATATCTTTTCTTACTCCATCTTTTGATCATGTGTCCGAAGATGATCGAAACATAATATGGAATGATATATTGGTAAGTTAATTAATATCATTTTATTTACACTTTATTTATATTGATACAAATTTATTCTCTTTATTGTAGATGACATTTGAGATTCCAAATGTCGCGACACTTAGAAATAAGTGTTTATCATCTATTATTGAAAATTTTCAGGGTTTTAAGACTTAATTGACATCGAGATATATCTTTGGAGAAAAAAAAATGAGTCTCCGTGTGCAAAATATAAGACCATTGATGAAGAGACTTGGCGCCTCTTTGTAGAGAGTCGTACATCAAAGGCATGACAGGTTAGTATAGTTGATATTATTCAATTCTTCATTAACAAATTTATATCATATGAACTAATTCATTATGTCATAGGAAACAAGGACAAAAGCACAAGGTATAAGTGCTAAAAATAAAAACCCTCACTTATTATCTCGTGGTGGGTGAAGAGAAAATCCTCAAGCAAAAGACAGAAGGTACACCCCCACTTCCTGAAGGTGGTAGTCCCGAGCCTCCTTCACCACCATCTCGGCATGAGAAGTGGAAGTTAGCCCGTCTAAGATCATCAGGCTCCTACACTTTTGAGACTGCACGAGAAATATTAGAAAGAATTGTAAGATATCACTATTCTTATAATAATAATAGTTTCATTATACATATTACATTGAACTTTTTAAAGAATAATGGTGTTTTATTATGTTACAAGACTCCTTGGTTAAGAAAAGCTCCCAAGGTCAATTCACTCCAGAAGGTCGTCAAGATATTCTTACCACTATAATTGTACGAGCTAAGCACCCTAGATAAGTGCGTGCTACTGGAATTGGTGTAGGCATTAGAGATTATTTTGGGAGTTCCTCACATCACACTTCATGCGCATACATCCAATAGTATGAAGAAAGGTTGACATGGGAGATCACGAAGAAGATTATAATGCAATTGTATCATGAAGTCACTTGAGAAGTAACTGAAAGAGTTATGTTTCAGTTTCAGTAGCAGTTTAAGAGTTTTGGGATGCATTCGTAGCCATCTCTTGTAGCGGAACATGTTGTGCTTCCCACAAGTAAAATTAATAAACATTTTTATTCAATAATTTATTATTTTTATAAGTTAACCTTTACTCTGATAGGTAGAAGTGGTAAAGGAAGTTATTCAACATCAGTTCTACCAGGGGACTACATGGACGATGTTAAGACTCTGGCAAGTGTACCGAATCATATCAAGTAATATAAATGGTAAGACCAAGTATCGTTTTCCCTAGAGACTTATTGGCCTAAATAGTCATGTGATTTGTTGATTATTTAAGACTTCAGAAACGAAAATCAGTGTTTATAATGCAAAACATAAAATAAACATGAATGCAGTTGTTGATCAATTGACCAAAAGAATACGCAAGTGAATGATATATGGATGAATTATGTTGTTGGGGTTTCCGACTTTATCCTATCCACTCTCATGTATTTACGAATTCAACTCCTTCATTAATGTTGATGCCACTTTCTAATTTACTTTAAACCCGATGTCTCAGTGAAGAAAGCCTACTCCTAATTACTAGTTCACATTGTCTTGTATCCATAGCAACTAATCATGCATTACATTCGCACAGAAGCTTAAAGGCAATTAGTCCTTTTATCCCTATGTCTAGGTAATATTGCTCCCAAGAGAATTTCCCCAAGTCTAGATTTCCCCGTATGTGTTCATATCGACAAAATCAATGATCATGCAATTGAATGAGTTAAACAAAGCATGCATAGAGTGTAGAGGAAAAATCGTAACAATTAATGAAGTAAAGCATATATTATAAAGAATCAATTTAATACATGAGAGTTTCAAAGGATTATATTGTTTCCCCAACAACAATGGATGTTTAGTTCACCATGGACATGGTGAAACTACATGAAAATAATGAAAAGAATGAAAGATAGAACACTAAAGGTTGTAGATTGGAGCTTCCGCATCCAAAATCCTCCTTCGAGGGGTGAAAATAGTGTTTTTGCGTCTTTTTTTGTCAAAAGATCGACCTCTAGGTTGGCTAAAACCTTATATAGCTCAAAAATAACATGAAAATTGGCCCAGGCCCACGCAAATGGCGCTCAACGGTGGGTGCGACTCTTCAGAATAATGCTTAGCGTTGACACCCAAGTGCGTGGAAGTGAACTCACTAAAGAGTTTGGCGCTAGCGGTAAAAGTGCCGCTCAGCGGTGGCTGTGACACTTATTTTTCCACTCAGCGTTGGCGCTTAAGCGTCAGCCAGAGAATTCCACAGCGAGAATGGCGTTTAGCGTCAAATTAGTGCTCAGCGATGGCTGCGATTCTTCTTTTGTGCACTTTTCCTACTTCTCCTGAGTCCAACTCCTTGCTTCTTCAGCTTCTTTCATCCAATTCATGTTAAATCCTGCCAAAACAAGGAAAACCAATAATAATACCTTCAACTCTCTTATTCTCTAACTTAAGCAAAAAACATGATTTCAAGCTAGTTTCTAAGTCATAAAGGGTGTTTCTAGTATCCAATTTAAGTGTAAAATTAACTGTATTTCAACCATTATCACAACCCCAAACTTAGAACTTTGTTTGTCCTCAAGCAAACAAAATGTAACTCAGTCTTCCACCAATCAATACAATGGTTCAACACATCCCAAAACTCTTCCTTTCAAGATAAGTAATTACTCAAATCAGCTCATCATACAAAATTTAGTAAAGATGTACACATTCTTTGCTTCAAAATTACTCATCATGGTGTTCACATAATCACATAATATCCAACAGATGTTATTCTCATGAATGATCAATTAACTAGGCACAAATGTAATCATGTATTCATCAAATCCTTCCTCACCATATAAAGTGCTTCACTCAATCACACAGGTGTTTCTAGAGGTCACTCCTTCCATCTACTATCTACATGCCACATAGAACAAAATTGTCTTTCATTTACCACAATCAAACATACTCACACACAGATGTCATCGCAAGGACTTTTCATGGCTTATAATGTGGCTGGGTTTGCAAGAAAAATTGGTTTTTCTAGATCACAAAATCCTTGAGTTAAGAGAGTCATTCATTCATCATTCAAGCACAAACTCTCTTTAAACAACCAATCTCACTCATTCCCAACTTTCCCCTATTTGCATTGACCTTTTCTTTCTTTCATTATATCTTCTTCATCTTTTTCTTTTCATGGTCAACACTTAGCTCAATGCTTATCTTTCTTTTTCAAGTTTCCAAACATCCCCAAACTTGAACCTTTATCAATACCATAGCATGATTCTCAACTTAACTCAAGGTAAAGATTTTCAAAAGGGTTTTCTGTATAAAGGTTAAGGTTCAAAAATGGTAGAACACATTGTGCTCTTTTGCATTTGGGCGTAAATCATGCATTGGCTAAGAAAGGGTTAATAAAAAATGGCCTTGATCATATGATACAAGCATGCAATTCAGTCAATCATAGAAACCTGGGCAAAATCATTCATGCTTTCAAGTAGATAACAATCATTCATCACAAAAACTCTGGAGCTCAAAACCTCACATATAGGCTCACTCAACATTCCAAATATCCCAGATACCATCCTACTAAGCATCATAATCACAATCACAACATCATGCATCTATTCATATAGCTTGTGAACAACCACCTATTTCTCAGCATATAGTGCACAATCTCAACATCATTAATATCAAAGATCAATAAGTAATACCCATCACATGCAAATCAATAGCCGAACCATCACACCAGATAAAGTTTCAAACCAAGTACATCAAACTTATACTACCAATAGAAGCAAATAAGTTAAAAAATACAAAGCAAAAGATAAGTTTAGAAAACTAGGTTGCCTCCCAGCTAACGCTTCTTTAGCGTCACTAGCTTGACCCAATAAGCTCACGGATCCACAAAATTCATTACTGTGGAAAGGCGTTCCACTTCTCCTCCCAGGTAATGCTTGAGACGTTGACCATTCACCAGCCAACTTCTCTGTGGATCACTAGCAACTGGATCCACCAATTCAATTGCTCCATGATGGAGCACATTCTTTACTATGAATGGCCCTGACCATTTTGACTTCAACTTTCCAGGAAAAAGCTTCAAACGTGAATTGAACAATAACACCTACTGCCTTGGATTAAACATCCTCTTCGTCAACTTCCTGTCATGATAAAATTTTACCTTTGCTTTATAACTCCTTGATAAGTCATACGCATGCAACCACATCTCTTCAAGCTCCAGTAGCTGCCTTCTACGTCTACTTTGAGTATCATAGGGATCAAAATTCAAAAATTTCAGAGCCCACAAAGCTTTATGCTCCATCTCCACTGGCGGATGACATGCTTTCCCATAAACTAGCTGAAAATGTGATAAACCCATGGATGTCTTCATTGTCGTCCTATATGCCCAAAGAGCATCATCTAGATTTTGTGACCAATCCTTCCTTGATGACACAACTATTTTCTCCAAGATCCTCTTTATCTCCCTGTTGGATACCTCCGCTTGGCCATTTGTCTGTGGATGATAAGGTGTAGCCACCTTATGTCTCACACCATAATGTTTGAGTACCTTTGCAAGCTGCGAGTTACAAAAATGAGATCCTCCATCACTAATGAGTACCTTGGGAGTTCCAAAACATGAGAAGATTTGCCTATTTAAGAATTTTATCACAGTGTTAGCATCATTCTTGGGGCATGCCAAAGCTTCCACCCATTTACTCACATAGTCTACTGCCACCAAAATATATTCATTGTTGAAAGATGGTGGGAAGGGTCGAACAAAATCAATGCCCCATCAATCAAAGACTTCCACCTCTAAAATGCCTTGTAATGGCATCTCATGACGTCTTGAAATAGCCCTAGTCCTTTGACATTTGTCATAATTTCTAGCATGATTATGAGCATCTTTAAATAAGGTGGGCCAATAAAACCCTGACTGGAGAATTTTTGCAGCAGTTCTTTTTCCATTAAAATGACCCCCATAATGTGAATCATGACAGTGTCAGAGAATTCCCTCTACTTCCTCTTTCGTCACACATCGCCTCAAAAGATTATCTACTCCGATCTTAAACAAGTAAGGATCGTCTGATATAAATTGTTTGGCATCATGCAAAAACTTCTTCTTTTGTTGCCAATTCAACTCTTCTGTAATTACTTTTGCGGCTTTAAAATTGGCCATATCAGCAAACCATGGCCTCTATTGAATATACCATAGCATCTCATTTGAAAAAGACTCCCAGATTTCTCTTTCCTTACTTGTGACTTCATCATTGACTAACCTAGATAAGTGGTCGGCAATCAAGTTTTCACTCCCCTTTTTGTCATGGATTTCCACATCAAACTCTTGTAAGAAGAGCACCCATCTAATCCGATTTTGTCAAAAGATACTTTATAGCCGCATGATCGGTGTAGATAATCACCTTAGACCCAATAAGGTAAGGTCTAAACTTCTCCAAGGCATAGACTATAGCCAAGAATTCCTTTTTAGTGGTAGCATAATTCAACTGAGCTTCATTCAAGACTTTACTAGCATAATATATAGTGTGGAATACCTTATCCCTTCTCTGACCAAGCACAACACCTATAGCATAATCATTGGCATCACACATTAATTCAAAATTTTGAGTCCAATCTGGAGCTACAATCACTGGAGCTGAAACCAATATGTTCTTCAAAATGTCAAAAGCCTGCAAACATCCATCACTCATCACAAAAGGTGTGTCTTTAACAAGCAAGTTACTCAAAGGTTTAGCAATCTTTGAGAAGTCTTTGATAAATCTTCTATAAAATCCAGCATGGCCCAAAAAACTCCTGATTCCTTTCACATTTTTTGGAGGTGGAAGTTTTTCAATGACCTCCACTTTGGCCTTATCCACTTCAATACCCCTGGCATGAATCTTATGGCCCAAGACAATTCCCTCAGTTACCATAAAATGACATTTTTCCCAATTAAGCACAAGGTTTGTTTGGAAGCATCTTTTGAGCACAATATCCAAGTTTGCCAAACACTTCTGAAAAGAATCTCCAAACACTGAAAAATCATCCATGAAGACTTCTATACACTTCTCTATGAGATCTGCAAAGATGGCTTGCATACACCGTTGAAACATGGCTGGGGCATTGCATAACCTGAATGGCATTTTTCTGTAAGTAAATACACCAAATGGACATGAAAATGTCGTCTTCTCCTGGTCTTTTGGGTCTACCACAATTTGATTGTATCCAGAACACCCATCCAGAAAACAGTAAAAAGCCTGACCAGCCAATCTTTCCAGCATCTGATTCATAAAAGGAAGGGGAAAATGGTCTTTCCTAGTAGTCGTATTCAACTTCCTATAATTAATGCACATCCGCCACCCAGTAATTGTTCTAGTAGGAATGAGCTCATTTTTTTCATTATGAATTACTTTCATACCTCCTTTCTTTGGTACTACCTGTACTGGACTTACCCACTCACTATCAAAAATTGGATATATAATGCCAGCCTCCAAAAGCTTCTACACTTCTTTTCTAACCACCTCCTTCATCACAGGATTTAGCCACCTTTGTGGTTGAGCCACTAGTCTATAATCATTCTCCATGAATATTCTATGCATGCAGCAAGTTGGGCCTATACCTTTGAGATCTGAGATTAACCACCCAATGGCTCCTTTATTGGCCTTCAAGACTTCTACCAACCTTTCTTCTTCTTCAGAAGACAAAGAGTTACTAATGATGACCGACTTTCCTCCATCCTCTTCTAGGAACACATACTACAAATGTCATGGTAACACCTTTAGCTCAAGACTCTTTTCATTGACTTCCTCTTTGGTATCAATCTTCTCAAAACTAGCCTCATCCGTTGGAATTTCTTTTAATACCTCCAAATTCGTCAAGCACTCATCAATTAATTTCTCTTCCTCCTCATTCAAATCTTCACATTCATCAATGAGAGTTCCTTCTAGTGGAGAAGCATCACACACTTTCTTCCCTTGTACCATACAAACTTCACCAATTATGTCAACTTGGAAACATGTTTTATCATCCTTAGGGTGTGACATGGCCTTGAACACGTCAAAGTTCACCTCTTCATCTTGCACCTTTACTTTAAGCTTGTCATTTTCCATATTAATTAAGACTCTAGCCGTATTCATGAATGGTCTCCCTAGAATGAGAGGCACATCTCCATTCTCCTCCATCTCCATTATGACAAAATCCACCGAAAACAAAGATTTGTCTACTTTTACCAACACATCTTCAACCACTCCATAAGGATATTTAAGAGACTTGTCCGCCAGTTGAAGTGGCATTCTAGTAGGCTTGAGTTCCAAGCCTTCAGTCCTTTTGAACATCGAAAGCGGCATTAGATTAATGCTAGCTCCCAAATCAATCAAAGCTCTTCCAAATTCCAAATCTCCTGTGGTACATGGAATGGTGAAGCTTCCTGGATCTTGAAGCTTAGGAGGTAACAACTTTTGTATGATTGCACTGCAATTTCCTTGCACTTTAATGGTCTCCTTCTTAATGTACTTTCTTTTCTTTGTGAGAAGCTCCTTCAAAACCTTTGCATATAAAGGCATTTGTTGCAATGCTTTAAAAAAAGGTATGGTGATCGCCAGTTTCTTAAATATTTCCATGAATCGCGCAAACTGTTTTTCTTTCTCCTTCCTTGAATAAGTCTTGGGATAAGGAAGGGGTTTTTCAAAATCTTTTTCTTTTTTTCTCTCATTTACCTCTTCTTTCTTTTTTTCTCCCTCAATTCTCTCTTTTTTTCTCTTCTCATTCTCTTCCTCCTCTCTTTTCTTTTTTTCACTCAATCTCTTCTTCCTCACTCAAAATTTCTTTCTCTTTTCCCTCAATTTTTCTCTCATCTAACACTTTACCACTTCTAGTAACAATGGTCTTACATTCTTCTGACACCCCTTCATCTTATTGGCTAATTGCCCAATGTGCGTCTCCATTTTTCTGAATGTAGCCTCCATGCTTTTGCCATAAGACAAGGTCATCTTCATGGATTGTTGGAAAATTTCTTCAAGCTTCATGGTCTTCTTAGGTGGAGTGGTTTATTGCTACCATTGAACTAGTTAAACATTCTCTATTTCTTGTGGCAATAGAGAAAGTTTTTGTATCACTTCTTTCAACTATTGAGTGATAATCTTATGATGCTCAAACAAGACATCCTGAGATTGTAACTAGAAGGCCCCTTTCTGATGAAGTCGATCTCCACTTTCACTTTGCATCTCGTTGTCATTAGTAGTCATGTTATCTATCAATTCAAAGCCTTCCTCCAGAGTCTTGCACTTGATGTTACCTCTAGCTGAGGCATCTAGCATAAGTTTTGTTTGAGAGCCAAGGCCTCCAAGGAACAAAAGGACTATTGATGCTTCATCAAAACCATGTGTGGGCGTCTTCCTGAGTAGGCTTTTGTATCTATCCCACTTGACCTAATGTTTCTTCCATGCCTTGCCTGAAAGAAGAGATTTCTTGTTTACCTTTGTTGACTTTAGACTGTGGGAAGTACTTGTTTAGAAACTTTGAAACCACAACTGATGAAAGCTACTTCTATCTTCAAGAAGAAACGACTCCCTTGGATCAAAAGTGGCAGCGGAATGAAGAATGGATTGGAGATGTTCTGTGCACCCAAGGTGTTTGTGATAATGTGTGGTTGTGTTTGGATGAGTGTGGTGGATAGTTTGTAACTCAGACGGCCTTCCATCGGGGAAGGGAGCTAGAGGCAAGAATTGCTAAAGTAGTACAAGGGTTGAACTTGAGAGAAATGGCTGAATTTCTACAGCATTTCACTATTACAATCAAGTTATTTTTACAAGGGATCAAGCTTCTCTTTTAAAGATAGAGAAGAGCTTATGATCCGTGCAATGCAAGATATACAATGTGTTTGTTTCAAACGTGCTGGAAACTAAAAGAAATGTGTAGAGGAAATTTGGCATGTTTCACGTGGAAGGTATGGATCATGTGCTTCAAGAAGTGTAGTCCATGTGGAAAGCATGGAACATGTGCTGCAAAGAGTGTAAGCCACGACTGGTTATACAAAGTACATTCTTCTTAGCTTCCTTTGTGCTCCTTTGGCAAGCTTCCTAGGAGGTGTAGGCATGTTGTGCACCCTTTATTTGGTAATCTACAAAACAAGGTAAAAGTATTTAGATTAAGGAGAATCTTTCTAAGACTTTAGATAACGAAAGAATTTTGAAAATCTTTATTCTAATTCCCTTTCTTTAGTCTTAGTTGTAGTTGATACTTCTTTGGATGGGAAGTCCTAAAGGAGTTGTCATCATTCCCTCCCTCTTTAAAAACGATTTGTCCTCAAATCGGGAAGAAATAAAGAAGCACAACTTTGGTTTTTGTTTTCCGCCTGGATAAAAAATATATCTACAAAAGATAGCAAAAATAAGTATGATGAAGATGTAAGTAAAGATAAGAAGACAAAAGAAAAGTCTTGTATTTTTGAAAATTATTTTCTGAAAATTAGTCTTGGAAAAATGGAGAATTCCATATTCCCAAGTTATTTGATTTTTATCTTAAGTTACTTGTTGACACAAGGGTAACATTAACTCAAGATTTGAATTGCCATCTTTTGAAAAGGATTGCAAAGAATATGGAATGGCAATTGTTTTAAAAGAAAAATTGATAATGGAAGAGTGCACAATAATTGGAAAAGAAGGAAAGAGTGAGAACCCTTCGCTTTTAGGGTCCATTGAAATGGGAAGAGTAGGAGTTGCCTTCAGTAGCAATAGCTCCTTCTCTTTATTTTGCTCTTCTTTCTGTTGAGATTGTTGACAACACAATATATATATATACATATATATATATATATATATGTATATATATATACATATATATATATATATATATACATATATATATATACATATATATACATATATATATATACATATATATATATACATATATATATATATATATATATCACTCTGATTTATGATGATGACAACACATTTTTAATAACACGTGTATTGTAATATGTTACATGTTCCAATCTTTAATATTGATTGTTATCTTGATGAACATGTCTGTATGAAATCTGATATATGAATGCATATTCACTATTCTGATATATGTGACATCTGTTGTGATTGCATTACATATGTTTTGGAAAAGGAAAACCACATGCACTTTTATGAACTTACATTGTGTGGCATTACTGCAAGTTGTAAGTCGACTTCGTTATGGGGAAAGTCGAATTAAGCTCGTGACTATGCACAGATTTTGAAATACAGTGCTACGTGAGATTTTACATTGAAAAGAATTTCAAAATGAACTGTTGTGTCAAAGTCGACAGTGTGCGCCATGCATTCGACTGTATTAGTTATTTGATTTGAAATTCTGTTGTGCTCATGATTTAAAAGTTAGTTTAGCATTGAATGAAAGTCAACTGTAATGATTGTGGAATTAATTTGTTTGACTAGACTGCTACTAATTTGACTTATCTGTTATAACTGTCAAGGACAATCGACTTTATTAGTAGTGTATTCGACTACAAGAGCGTCTGTTTTATAGAAATCTATAAATAAACGAGACCTGAGTTGTTTTAGAGAACTTTTGGAAATCTAACATTTTCATATTCTGTTTTAGATTGTTTTTCTGAGATTTAGAGCTCCAAGAACTCATCAAGAAGACGGTTGTGATCTTTCTTTAAAGATTTTCTGAAGGAGATTGATATTGCAATTACTGCTTGATCAAAATCTGCAATATTGAGGTGTTCTCTAGTTGATCAAGATTCGTGTTTGCATTCCATGGTGATTGTTGTTGTACCTGTTGTGACTACAGGGGTTGGACTCATCGAGTCTGGTACACTTTGAGGATTGTTCAAAGTGGGTTGCAGATTGCAGGAGAGGGGATATCTTGGTGCAAGTCTTGTTGTGTGGTTTGCCTATATTTTGGTTAGAGGGTTAGAGAGGTGTTTTATATTTTTGACGTGGAGGTCTCTATAAAAGCCTTGTTGTAAAAACCTTGACCATTATAGTGCATTTGCATCCTGGTATTGGAAGGACACTGGATGTAGGCATTGAGGCCGAACCAGTATAAAACCTGTGTTTGAATTCTTTATCCCTACTCTTTTACATTTAGTCGACTTTACATTTCACGTAGTCAACTTTGATTTTCCGCTACACTTTAATTTCTATTACTTGCGATTCAAGAAAGTTTGTAAAGTTTTGTGCTTTGTGTAAAAGATTGCGAAAAGACACTGATTTTGAAAACACACCAATTCACCCCCCTCCTGGTGTTAAAACGAAGCCTACCTGTTTTCCAATAATTGGCACCAGAGCTGGTTTTCATAAGATATTTGAAAAACTAGTCGACTCTATTTTTCTCTAAGACGACTATATACCTGGGAATGGCTTTTGCTTCTCACACCATAAGGATATGTGAATCTAGATTTGAATTAATTTCAGCTGCTTGTAATAAAAAATCAAATTCTATTACTGATGGGTTTTTTGAATCGCTTGAAATAGGAAACTTGCAAGACAAGGCATCTTATGATGGGAAACTTGATTCTAGTTCGTAAAGAGTAAGTTTTCTTGCTGACAAATTCACAAGGTTTTTAAGCAAAAAGGATAAACAGAAAGATCAAGGTGGCATCAAGAAGATCATGACTGGAGAAGAACTAACAATGATGGCAAAGTCCAGAATAATCAAACCTGATATGAAACAAGAGACAAAGAGTTCACATGGTATCTGGACAATGGCTACTCAAGACACATGATAGGGGACCCTACAAAGGGAAGATCATTGGCATAGGTAAAATAAAAACTCCTTCATCTTATGAAATTAAAAATGTTTTGCTTTAAGAAGGGTTGAACCACAATTTGCTTAGCATCAGGTAGTTGGGTGACAAAGGTCTAAAGATCACATTTGAGCCCAAATATTGTCTGATTAGTGATGGATCAACAGATGAGTTATTACTAGTAGGAAAAAGGTTTAACAACATCTATGTAATCAACTTCAAGGACAATTCAATCGACAAAATCAATGATCATGCAATTGAATGAGTTAAACAAAGCATGCATATAGTGTAGAGGAAAAACCCTAACAATTAATGAAGTAAAGCATATATTATAAAGAATCAATTCAATACATGAGAGTTTCAAAGGATTCCATCGTTTCCCCAACAACAATGGAGGTTTAGTTCACCATGGAGATGGTGAAACTAGATGAAAATAATGAAAAGAATGAAAGATAGAACCCTAAAAGTTGTAGATTGGAGCTTCCACATCCAAAATCCGCCTCCGAGGGGTGAAGAGAGTGTTTCTGCACCTTTTTCTGTCAAAAGATTGACCCTCTAGGTCGACTAAAACCTTATATAGCTCATAAAAATAACAGGAAAACTGGCCCATGCCCAGGCAAATGGTGCTCAGCGCTAGAATACCGCTCAGCGGTGGTGCGACTCTTCAGAATAACGCTCAGCGTTGACGCCCAAGCGAGTGGCAGTGAACTCACTGAAGAGGCTGGCGCTCAGCGGTAAAAGTGCCGCTCAACGGTGGCTACGACACTTATTTTTCCCCTCAGCGTTGGCGCTTAAGCGTCAGCCAGAGAACTCCACAACGAGAATGGCGTTCAGCGTCAAATTAGAGCTCAACGATGGCTGCGAATCTTCTTTTGTTCACTTTTCCTACGTCTCTTGAGTTCAACTCCTTGCTTCTTCAGCTTCTTTCATCCAATTCATGCTAAATCCTGCCAAAACAAGGAAAACCAATCATAAAACCAATAATACTACCTTCAACTCTCTTATTCTCTAACTTAAGCAAAAAGCATGATTTCAAGCTAGTTTCGAAGTCATAAAAGGTGTTTTTAGTATACAATTTAAGTGTAAAAATAACGGTATTTCAATTGTTATCATACGACACTTGTCCATGTGTGCTATATGTTTTAGATGATACCAGGATGATGATGGTGGCTGGTGACTCGTGGAACAGTGTTTCAGGTAACAAATGTTGTTCATGGTATGTGACTATTAGAGGTTTAGGTTAAGGTCTCAGTAAATGACATTATCATACTAGATGCCTCAGTTCCTCTACCAACATTTGAGAATTTCATTGTGGCACAAGCATTCCAATCTTTTATCACTTGGCCTAAACATTTAGTTGGTACTATTTCTGACCCCATAGTATGGAAACCTTCTTTACAATTCTCAATTTTAAAGTTTACATGTTATTGATATTGAAACTTATCCTATTTTTCCATGTAACAATGACGCATGGAGAGGAGAAGATTCGTTTATCTGAGGATGATCATCTTGGTGCATTACACCAACTTTGTGACATCACTGTAGATAAGTCGATGATGCTTGAATATGATCCTAATGTATTTGGGAGAGGCTCTGAGATCCCAATGTACTTGCATAGACAAGATGTCACAGAGCTTGCATCGGAAAAAGAATAGTTGAATATTATATTAATTCAGTTATTGATAATGTAAGTCTATGAGCAATTATTTATAAAAAATTGATTTATATGTCAAGTTACTTATATCAAATATAATTTTTTTATTTCAGGTATATGTTTGGTGTATGTAACAATTTGAGGTATAATGATTTCTATGGGTTCATTGATCCTCAAGGTACTCACGCAGGAAATAAACTTGATGACATCCAAACATACCTCACCAACAGCTTTGCAAGGGGGAAGGAGATATATTTTGTCCCTTATATATCTATGTAAGTGAAGTTTTTTAAGTTCAAAGTTCCATATTTGATTTTAATATATAACAATTAAGTTATTATCAATTTCAGCACCATTAGCAACTACTTATTATTTCGATTCTAGAGAACACTACTGTGTAGTTCTACTCATTGCACAAGTCTCCTCCCAAACATCTCAAACAAGTAGTAGATTGGTAACAACCTCAATGTTTGGACTTTCTTTGTTATATAAACGAATGCTAAAGTAATTTTTTTTAATAATTCCTTTGCAGCATATATGATGTTGTCTGGGAGATCAACTACTAATAGTAAAAAGCGTGCATGGTTGGCCCTCAAGGTTTGACATTTTGGTCCATACTTTCTTATAGTTGTTTTGTTCTAATGATTTTCACTAACTATTTATAACTATGATGATATATTGTAGTGTAATAGACAAAGTGGATCATATGAGTGTGGATACTACGTAATGTATTGGATGAGACACAATATTCGTGCCCATATTACAAGTGGCTGGGAAACGGTAGTATTTGAATTTAATGAATTTTGTTTTTCTCCATCGTTTGGAATTCATATACATTAATTAATATCATGTGTCTTACGTAGAGATTCAAGTCTCCTGCTCCAATTCTTGATAAGCCCTTTACTTTCCTAAGGAAGGCACTTGCAAAACATCTAATCAGATTACATAATAATGCGTAGTTATTAGGATTTAAAATAAATTAGCACATATTAGTTGAGTTGACTTATAGTTATTAGACTCTTTATATTATGCTTTAAACATTATGTGTTGTAAATATTGACTATTGTGTTGAATCTGTACTGTAAATATATTGTTTCATATGCAGGTCAATTTTTGTGATAGTGGATAACACAAAAGAACACATGCTATTAAACAAATCGTAGAGTATAGGCCTCGGTTGTGGCCAACAACGAGGTAGAAAGCAGTTTATGACCTCAGTTCAACGACAATCGATCATAGGGTCGAGTGATGAGTCGATATTTTATTGATTTCACTTAGTTTATTGTGCTAGAATTAATCAAGGAATTGTGCTTAATTGTCCGATATTTTTCTGTTTTTACTAATTGTGCTTAATTTGACCGAAAATTCTAATTTTATTTAATTTGAATTTTCTGAGCTAATTAATTGCATTATTTATTGCAGGAAAATTTTGGACATACATTTTGGAGCATTAGGAAGGAGGCAAATAAATTAAAGACTCTCCACTTGGACATTTCAAATTTAATTATATTGTAACTTAGTAGTATAGAATGCTTTTAATTAAACTTGTGCATATTTGGGTCAATTTTGACAAAAATATGATGGGCCCAATTAGTAGGAGGAGACATGGCACCTAGGGTTTTTCTTTTTGGGTGGGCCCCACCCATTTTAAGAGCAACTCACGGCCTTGTGAAAAAGGTCCAGCCGCCACTTTCTTCTTCTTGGCTGGAACGTTGGGATAGAGAGTTTTTCTTGGAACGATGGCTTTGCATTTGGATTTTGGATGAATGAAAAATGAGTACACTTTTTCTTTCCTTAGGTGCAAACACTGTTTTCTGCTAGGATTTTTTTTCGGCATTGCTTATTAATTTCCCTTTGATTCTAACGGGAATTTACGGGATTCATGTCTTTAATTTAAGCATGCAACATGTCCAGCAGAGTAGAAGTTCTCAGTTATTTTATTTGAGCAAAACATTGTTACGGAGCTTTGTCTTTCTTTGCATTGGTATTTTGATTAAGCTTGGTATCCACATATTTCTTTTCAGTTGTTGTTGCATTTTTTGTTATTTTCAATCCATGAGAATTTGTTAATTACTTGTTCCATGAGAATCACTAAAACTAAAGCTAAAGAACCCTTATTCTAATCCTATGAATCAACCACCTTAGGACAATAATTTTGTTGTATTTTTGTGCCAACTAATTTCTCCTCACCAGAATTAACATTTTGCATCCTATTGTAAACATCTATAATTAGGTAAATCGTGACCCATAATTTTACAATTTAAAAAAAAAGTAGAGGTAATTTTTCATAGTCAACATCTGCAATACACGCAAATCGATGTCTTTACCACAAAATTTGAGTAGGCAAATCACATAATAAATCAACATTAACTAAGACATGGACAAAGAAACCTCGAGACTTATTCATGGTGTAATCATATAAAGATAAGGGGGTGACAATTTCACGAGTTATTAAGAAAATCGTTTTCGGTTACCAATATGCTAAAGGAAGCTTATGAGTACGAACCTAAAATCGATTCTTCATAAGTTTCATATACGTAGGGATAAAGTCTTTAGTCTAGGAAAAATCACAAAGAATATCAAGAGATAAATTCCACATGCCAACATCCAAAAACCTTCTTATATCCTCCAATTATTCATAAAATCATTTGTCAAGAAGAATTGTTTTCCATTGACCCAAATTCTACCAAGCCACATCAAGCTTCTTACAAAGATCCCAATGCATAAGGAATTTATCCCCTTTTATCAATAAAATACGATCATGCAAATTATTATTGCAATTCACTTGACCAATAAAATAAACTTCTACAACAATCCACAAAGATATCATATGTTAATCTGAAGAAAATATAACTGTAACAAAGAAATATCACATGCATTCACTGGTGCAAAATAAGGCTTTAACGTCTCGCATATAACATTAGAAAATGAAAAAGTCAATGATAAAAATGACCGGTGGAATTTTTATAAATTAAAGTTCAATTAAGACATCAAATATTGAGAATTTTGGCATCATGTTGGGTAAATTTCGCAAAAATCCTTAGCGGGAAGGTGAAAATGTACTTAGTATGACGTCGAATGCCCTAGTTTTAGAGTCAAAAGGTTATAAGATGTTGGAATATCACTTTTTAGGTGGTATATGTTAGTGAGTTCAATAAAAATTTGTGCAGGAGGTTAAAAATTCATTCACTTTATCTTAACGCAAGACCTTCTTCTCTGCTCAAACTTTTCTCGAACGAAGCTTGGCGACTAGCACATGTAATTTTTCTTTCGTTTTATACAAATGTATGTTGAATAACTACTTTAGGTATGATTTTCGTTCATTTTAACCGATATTTTCGTGTTCTCCTTCATAGATGCATTCTTCTTTCTCCCTCACTAGCAACAACACCTTATTATGATGAACCCACCTTTAAAATAGTTAGTTTTCGATTTCGTTTTCAAGAAGGTGGAACTTGTTGGTATTGATATTGATATTTTTGAACTTGTTGTTCATATTACATGTTATGCATTTGTTGTTCATACTACATATTTTACATTCAAGCTTAGGGTAAAATTAAAAGAATATTCATGAAAACTTCAAATGACTTGAAAATTTGTTCAAAGCACCAAATATCATGAGAAGCCCCCCACAAAATAATTTATATCAAAATTCAAGTTTAAGTTTGTGAAATATTTTTGCAAAGTTTGGAGAAAAAAATTGACGAAAAATAAAAAATAACCTTTTTCTTGAAAATCTAGAAGGAATAGCCAGCTTTGCGGGCTATCACGTGATTGGAAATTTTTTTCTACCCTAAATCGAAGCAAATGTTATAGTCGTTTAAAGATTTATCGCAATTGACTTTCCAAATAATTTTTATACTTCACAAAGACCTAGAGTAAGAGCTCGTAGTGTTTTTCCCTGAAATAGTGGTTTTGAAGAGTGGTAAAAAGAAAATCCAACAAAAACCAATAACCATAACTATCAAAACCAAAAATCACAAGTTAATATTACTATTGTCATAGCTTTTGTGCTTTTGTTTATAATTCATAGTTCATAGTTCATAATTCATGCTATATAAAATGTCAAAAACTAGACTACATTTGTTGTTTTTCTACAGGTATTGTAGAGTTTTAAACATGGATCAATATTGAAAAAGACAAAAGAGTTACTTAACATCTGAAAATGGTAAAAAAAAAAGTATTAATTAACATCAAAAATTGTCATTTTTTGATGTGTCGAAAAAAGATAATTTCTAACATTAATTAACCTCATTTTTTTTTACTTCTAATATCAATTTAACATTTCCTGATATGATATTACTATTTTTTGGACGTTAAAAGTTGAAAAATAGATACATCAAACTTTCTTTTTGCACTAATGATTATTGAAAACTTGGACAAAAAATACACTTTTATCCCAATTCTTGTAAACAACTCCAATCAAAGCACCACAAAATGTTGAAATCCCTCACCCCACCAACAAGCGAATTGAAACAAGCATTGCCAGCAATTAATCACCCGATTGCCACAACGTGAAATCCAGGACCAGCCACCCAAACGTGAAAAATGGATTCAAGATCCCAGCCCAGCATGCCCGAAGCTATCAATGCCCCGCTAGCAATATATATTATTAAATTTGTAAAAAATTAAAGTCTACAATAATTTTAATAATTTATAAAACTCGTTTCGCGGGTTGATGTGTATGGGTGAGGAAAAGTATGAAGATGAGAGAGAAACAAATTGGATAAGTGAGGAAGGTAGATTAGGATTAGGCGAGTGTTTCTAATTTTTTAATTGGGACTAGCGTAGGATTACAGAGAAACTGTTGGAGTGAGAGAGATGAAAGAGGGGTTGAGAGGAATGAGGGAGGTGAGCAAGGGTTTGAGTTTTATTTTTTTAATTTTGAGAATGAAAATTATTAAAATACCCTTAACCTCAAAACTTAGAATCCATGATATATTAAGGTATTTTTCTTTACTAAAACCTGATACACATTGCTAAAATGTACCAACTGAAAAACAGACGTACACAAGTTAACAAACCTCATATATATATATATATATATATATATATATATATATATATATATATATATATATATATATATATATATATATATATATATATATATATATATATATATCATTCTCATCTAGTAGAGAATTCATCCGTGAATCTAGAAGCTTTGTATTATAAGGAGATAAAGGATAGATAGAAGCTTTGACTATTCTTTGGTATAAGAAAAGAAATAAAGTAGTTGAGATATATGTGTGTATATATAGAGTGGAAGCTTATATTTCAAGTTTTAGATTCTATGGAATGACTTTCCTCTTTATTTATTTGTTTTTAACACATAGGTAAGATTTTGTGATGTATATATATTCATATGTACGCAGAAGAATGTCCTATGTCACATAGACGTATAGAATTTAAAGAATGTTCAACGAACAAAGTTGTCTTGTATTGAATAATGTATTATTGGCGTAATCTAAGCTCCGACACGGCTTTGGACGCGATATAGAGTGCGTGCAGGACACGGTACAGTGTGTTCGAACACATTTATTTTGACCAGACACGTACCTATTCCCAGACGACACAGTTCACTTTTTATTAATGTAATTCTTTAAATATTAATTAATATATTATTTATATCTATATATTATTTAAATGTAGTTATCTTAAATTTCTTGTTAATATAGTCATTTAATATTAATTAACATATTGTTTATATTTATGTATTATTTAAATATAATTATTTAATTTTCTTTATTAATAGAGTTATTATTAATTAATAAATTATTTATATTAGCGTAAACGCACGTTTACACATTTTTTAAATATTGATTGGTATAGATTTCTTATTTGGAAAAAATGATTAAATTATAATTGTACATCAATTAATTATTGAAGACCAAATTATCTATATTTAGAATGTGCTTGAGTATCCTGTAATCCATAAATATTTTTATTTTTTATAGTAAACTTATATAGTAAACTATAACAATAATAGAAAAGACATTATTTTGTTAATAAATATATTTGGTTTTTATAATAAATTTATCGTTTAAACTATAACGATATTTTTAAAAAATTAATTTTAAAATATCATATATTTAATTTTAAAATTAGTTTGTTAGAAAAAAAATGATTTTAAAAAATTATTTAAAAATATGGTATTTAGTTATAAAATCACTAATTTTAAAATTTTAAATTATGGTATTCAAATTTAAAATCAGTTACTTTATAGAAAGTTAATTTTAAAAAAATAGGATTTTCGCATGGAATCAGAAAGGGAGAAATAGTTTTATATAAAACATGTCAAAATAATTATTAATTTTTAAAAAAATCAATAAATAAATATATTATAAAAATAAAACAAAATAATAATGGTAGACATAAAAGAGAACGTTCTTTTTATATATAGTTAAATATAAAAGATATTAAAAAAAAGGAAGAGGTGAAATGCGTTGTACCATTTGCCAACAACATAAACAAACTAATATTAAATAATTTTGAGTTATTGAATAATATTACCAATATTAATAATAAAAAAAATTAATAAAACTCTTTTGTTATTAAATAATAATTTTATCGAGATTTTAAGCATCAATTTGTGGATAAGTGACAAGATTTTAATGTTGGTTTGATTATTATTTTTTTGTCTAAAAATAGCCTCTATACTTTTAGTGGAAGGAGATCCATCGATAAAACACACTTAAGTCACTAAAAGAGTTATGATCTTTGTAATAGTGTTTCTAATAGAGTGTCCCTATGTTCCTATTGGAATAATACTTACTCGAAGAGTATAATAACATAATAATAAATTATAATAACTAACACACAAAACTATTGACATTTAGTTATAAGATGCAAATATGACCCAAATAGACATATATTTTATTTGGGTGGCTCTACAATGAAGAGACTTAAAGGATCTTATTAGGCCGCACTCTATAATATGCTTATTGGGCTATCTAGGAACATAAGCCCCTCTAGTCTCGAGAGCTTGGGTTGATGGTTGTGGTCATGTTAGACCTATAGTCAACTTGGGTCGTCTTGTGTAGTTTTTAGATGGATTGGCCATTCGGCTGAGTTCATAATATAGTTGGGGCATTCAGTCGTTCTTTGCAAGTGGATTGGCGCTAAGGTCGAGTTTGTAATGTAGTTGGGCCATTCGACCGTGCTTTGTAGGTGGATTGGCCTCGAGGCTGAGCTCAAAATATGGCTAATCCAGCTTGAGCTTTCTAAGTAATTTGGTCTAAAAGTCAAACTCTCTCATTGGCTAATCTATTTGGCCTTTGGGATTAGCTCTTATAGTGGCTAATCTAATCGAACTTTCTAAGTAATTTGGTTTTGGGGTTGAACACTCTCAATAGCTAATCCGATCGATCTTTCTAAGTAATCTAGCTTCAGGGCTGAGTTGTTAGCCCTAAAATAATTACGATAAATATTTTTCTCTTTCACTATGATGTATAACTCAATTAATAAGTATTTCTTGTTGTATGATAATGTTCATAAAATCAAGTGTTAATATATGATTCTATTACTTTCCCTATTTGATTAAATTTGCTAGTGATGTTTGGTCTGAGTATGAATCTGGTCATGTGGTTACTATAAGACAATGTCATTTTTTTCTAGCTTGTGCCTTGTTGAATCTTGTATATTCTCTTGAAATGCATATTACATGAAAGGCTTACCATGATTACCAAATAATATGGTTCTCATACGCTTGATGATTCTATGAAACTTGAAATAATAATATTCTTGCCAATTCTGAAATTAGAAAGCAAATTTGGACAATGCAGATATCCTTCCATGGTACTAACAAAATTTGCATGTAGCTAAATCATTGGTTATATTAGTGAAAATGATATTTTTTAATCAAAGTTAAACTAAGTGAGGTAACTTTGAATTATTTTTTAGCTTTAGACGTGGCTTGCGCACGATAACCGCACTTTGCTGAACCTGGCTGGCGACCACACTTTGCTCAACCTAGCCGACGAGCACAATGGAACAAAAGCACTGGACGAACGAAAGCACTGGCCGAACGAAGGCACTGAACCTGGCCGGCGACCATACTTTGCTGAACCTGGCCGGCGACCACACTTTGCTCAACCTAGCCGACGAGCACAATGGAACGAAAGCATTGGACGAACGAAAGCACTGGACGAACGAAAGCACCGGACGAACGAAGGCACTAAATGAAAACTGAAGTGAAAATTGAGGGTTGAGATTTGGGGGAAATAGGAAGAGATATTTTGTAGGGGGTCTGATAAAAATTGGGAGCAAGGGTTTAGTGAAAAAGTTAAAATCCCGCTTACGTTTTAGGAAAAAGGGAAAAAGGGTCTGATCAAAGTTGGGAGCAAGGGGTTTCGTGAAAAATTAAACTCTCGCTTAGGTTTTAAGAAAAAGGGAAAAAGGGGGAAATTTTTGGGAAAATATAAAGTTAAGTGAGAAGTTTTAAACTTTTTAATTAGGGAGGTTATAAACCTCTTAAAAGAAAAACTAAAACCCCTACAATTATTAGCACTCAGACAATTCATTATAATGATTTTAAATAATGTTTATTTGTGGAGGGTTTTTATAACCTCCATTATATAATATTTTTTTGTAGTGGTTTAGTTTGCGTGAATGATGGAGGCACATACAAAATTGATTCCTTTGAATGAAGAAAATTATCATCTATGGAAAGGCAAGATGAAGGACTTGCTATTTGTGAAAAATTTGCATCTTCTTGTTTTTGCTTCCAATAAGCCAGAATCCAAGTTAGATGAAGAATGGGATTTTGAACATCAACATGTATGTAGATTTATCAGGCAGTTTGTTGATGATAATGTTTATAATTTTGTTGCTAATGAGACACATGGGAGAAGCCTATGGGATAAGCTTGAGTCCTTGTATGCTTCTAAGTCTAGGACTAATAAATTTTACTTGCTAAAAAATTTTGTGGAGTTGAAGTACAAGGAAGGAACTCCTGTTTCAAATCACTTAAGTGAATTTCAAGGACACTATGATCAACTAGCAGGAGTCGGTATAAAATTTAATGATGATCTATTGGGTTTGTTCCTATTAAACTCTTTACCTGATTCGTGGGAGACATTTTGGGTTTCTATGATAAGTGCTACCCCTAATGGTGATATTTCTTTGCAAATGGCAAAGAGTGATGCTCTTAATGAGGAGATGAGAAGTAAGACACAGGGTACTTCATCTCATTCAGAAGTGCTTATTATAGAGAATAGGGGGAGAAGCCAGAAGAAAGAACAAAACAGTGGTAGAGATAAAAGCAGGAGCAAGTCCAGGTCTCGGTACAAGAATGTGGAGTGTCATTATTGTTACAAAACAGGGCATATAAAGAAGAATTGTTTTTTGTGGAAGAAAGAGAGCAAAGACAAAAAGGGTAAGCAAAGAGAAAGAGATAATGATGATGGTGATCATGTTACTACTACTACTACTACATGTGGTGACCTTGTTTGTCTTCGTGATTATGATACTATTAATTTTGTATCTGATGAGAGCATGTGGATAATTGATAGTGGTGCTACACTGCATGTTACATCCAGGAAGGAGTTCTTCACATCTTATACACCTGGTGATTTTGGAGTATTGAAGATGGGTAATGATGGGGTGTCTAAAGTTATTGGTGTTGGTGATGTTCACTTGCAAACCAACATGGGGATGCAGTTGTTGCTTAGAGGAGTTAAACATGCTCCAGATGTTCGCTTTAACTTGATTTATGTGCAGGTACTTGATGATGGTGGATATGATAACCACTTTGGTTCTGGAAAGTGGAAGCTCACCAAAGGTAACTTGATTGTGGCTAAAGGGGAGAAAAACTCTAAGCTTTACTGGACAAAAGCTTTGGTTGCTAAAGATAGTGTGAATGTCGTGTATATGGAGTCATCTCTATGGCACAGAAGGCTTGGGCATATCAGTGAAAAGGGACTTAACTGTTTAGCTAAAAAGGATGTTCTCTCAGGATTGAAGAATGTAGAGTTGGAGAAATGTTCTCACTGCATGGCTGGTAAACAAACCAGAGTATCCTTCAAGAAGCATCCTTCCTCCAGGAAGTCAGAGTTGCTTGAATTGGTGCATTCTGATGTTTGTGGCCCGTTGAAGGTAAAGTCTTTTAGTGGTGCACTTTACTTTGTTACTTTTATTGATGATTGTTCCAGGAAGCTTTGGGTTTATGCACTACAGAGAAAGGACCAATTGTTGGACAAGTTTAAAGAATTCCATGCTTTGGTTGAGAGGCAATCAGGCAAGAAGCTCAAGCGCATTCGTATTGACAATGGTGGTCAGTATTGTGGACCATTTGATTCTTATTGTAGACAATATGGTATTGCACATGAGAAGACTCCTCCCAAAACTCCTCAACTGAATGGTTTAGCGGAGAGGATGAATAGGACATTGATTGAAAGAGTTAGGTGTATGCTTTCTAAAGCAAAATTTCCTAAGCATTTCTGGGGTGAGGCATTGTTTACAGCAGTGCATGTTATTAATCTAAGTCCTACAGTTGCTTTGAACTCTGAGGTGTCAGACAAGATTTGGTTTGGCAAGAATGTTACTTATGATCATCTACGTGTCTTCGGTTGTAAAGCATTTGTTCATGTTCCAAAGGATGAAAGATCCAAGTTGGATGTGAAGACAAGGCAATGCATCTTCATTGGTTTTGGTCAGGATGAATTTGGCTACAAGTTGTATGACCCCGTTGAGGAGAAAGTTGTTAGAAGTCGTGATGTGCAATTCATGAAAGATCAAACCATTGAAGATATTGATAAGGTGGAGAAGTCTACACCTAAGGAAGATGGTAATGTGGCTGATATTGATCCAATTCAGTTGTTTGTTAATGATTTGGATATTGATGTTCATGATGATGAACAACATGGTGATATTGATGATCAACAGGTTGAAGATAGCTTGGATGTTCCTATTGATAATGTTGATGAAGAGGAACATGAGGAGAGTCTTGGTGATGTACCTTAGCTACCTGAAGCTCAACCCAGAAGATCTGACAAGCCAAAACAACATTCTAAGAAGTACTCTACCAAATAGTATGTGATGTTGACTGATGAGGGAGAACCTGAATGTTATGAGGAGGCCGTTGAAAGTGAAGAAAAGAAAAAGTGGTTGGATGCAATGTAGGATGAGATGAAATCTCTGCATGATAATCACACTTATGACTTGGTGAAGTTGCCTAAGGGTAAGAGAGCCTTAGAGAAAAGGTGGATCTTCAGGGTGAAGCAAGAGAGCAATTCTACATCTACTAGATATAAAGCCAGATTAGTGGTGAAAGGCTTCAGATAAAAAAAGGGTGTTCACTTCAATGAGATTTTCTCACCTGTGGTGAGGATGACATCCATCAGAACTATGGTAAGTTTAACTGCTACTCTTGATTTGGAGGTTGAGCAGATGGATGTGAAGACAACTTTCCTTCATGGTGATTTAGAGGAAGAGATTTACATGAAGCAACCAGATGGTTTTATTGTTGAAGGCAAGGAAGACTATGTGTGTAGGCTACGAAAAAGCCTATATGGTGTGAAGCAGACTCCGAGGCAATGGTATAAGAAGTTTGAGTTTATTATGTGTGAGCAAGGCTACAAGAAGACTACTTCTGACCATTGTGTTTTTGTCAAAAAAAATTTTGAGAATGATTTCATTACATTGTTGCTATATGTTGATGACATGCTTATTGTTGGAAAAGATGTTTTCAAAATTGACAAGTTGAAGAAGCAACTGGGCGAGTCATTTGCCATGTAAGACATGGGAGCTACTAAGAAGATTCTTGGTATAAGTATCACTCGTGATAGAAAAGAGAAGAAAATTTGGCTATCATAGGAGCACTACATTCAGAAGGTGTTGCAAAGATTCCAAATGGAGAATGCTAAAGTTGTAAGTACTTTTCTTGCTACTCTTTTTAAGTTGAGTATTAAACAAAGTCCTTCAAATGAAGTTGAGAAGATAGATGTGAGCAAACTTCCTTATGCTTCTACGGTGGGTAGTTTGATGTATGCAATGATATGTACAAGGCCTGATATTGCACACGCTGTTGGTACAGTTAGCAGATTTCTGTCAAATCCAGGTAGAGGGCATTAGAATGTTGTGAAATGGATTTTGAGGTATCTTCATGGTACTAGTGGTTTGAGGCTTTGTTTTGAGGGTGATAAGCCTACTTTGGTGGGTTACTCAGATTCAGATATGGCTGGAGAGATTGATTCCAGAAAGTCCACTTCAGGCTATTTGATTCAGTTTGTAGGGGGAGCCTTGGCTTGGCAATCAAAGTTGCAAAAGTGTGTGGCATTGTCTACTACTGAGGAAAAATTTATTGCACTTACTGAAGCATGTAAGGAGTTGTTATTGGTGAAGAAATTCTTGCAGGAGCTTGGTTGTGTGCAAGGTAAATACTTGTTGTATTGTGATAGTCAAAGTGTTATTCATCTTGGTAAGAATCCAACTTTTCATTCTAAATCCAAACATATTCATGTGAGGTATCATTGGATACGTGATGTTTTGGATGCTAAGTTGTTGGAATTGGCTAAAGTTCATACAAATGATAATGGTGCTAATATGATGACCAAGGCATTACCAAGGGGGAAGTTTGAAGTTTGTTGTGAGATCGCCGGTTTGGCGGATATCTCCACATAGTTGTGAGGGGGAGATTTGTTGGGTTAATGGGCTCCCTTCCTATGTGGAGAATAGGCCCAAATAGTGTGGTCCATTATGTCTCATTAGGTTAAATTGAGATGGTTTAGATTAGTAGAGCACAAGAGAGTCATTTGAAGAGAGACAAAAGCCAAGTGAGAGAAAAAGAAAGAGAGAAAGTCATTCCCGCATAACCCTAAACCTACACTGGTGTTTTCATCGCTGTGAAGTCGTTCACCGTTCGATCTAGCTGATATTTGGATAGTAGGTTCCAAACATATGGTTCTTCATTCTGACCGTTCGGATCGTCAATCGGAGGTCTAGATTGGGAGAAATCCGTCCTGCACCAGCAGCCCTGTTCTGGAGAATTTTCATCTTCTTTGTTCTCATTTGTAAACATTTGTGCTTAGTTAAATTGACTTATTGAAAAAGGGCTGCATCATAGCCCTCTAAAATTTTATTTGATGTTTATTGAAAAATTACGGGTTAGTAGTCATTGAAAAGATCTTTGAGTCTCCTTTCCAACAAAAGAAGAATCATCTCATTTAGAATTCTGTGGAGAGAGTTATGAATAAAACATTCAGGAAAGGTTAGAGTTGAATATCCAGCAACGTGATAAAATGATGATTTTGAGCATTTACCTGCAACTAGCTTAGTGATCCAAAAATTACAAGTTAGTAGTCATTGAAAAGCTCTTTGATTCTAGATTCCAATAAAAAAGAATCACTTCATTTGGAGTCTTGTAGAGAAAGTTATGAGTTAAATCGTCGACAAAGGTCAGAGTTGATAGCAAGTTATCTTATACGTGTTTCTATTGTGCTTAACGCAACTCGATATGCGTTGGATGATTAGACTAGAATTTGAGGTACATTAAGTATCTTTAAAATTGGAAAAGAGATGTATACACTAGTGCAGAAAGGGCTTTAGACGTCAGTTATTTTGGGCTTTTAACGTCAGAAACATAACCAACGTCTATACGGGTGACACTGATGGGACGTCGGTTTTTCGCAGGTGCGACATCGATATAGACGCCAGTCCGGTTCAATAGCCCGACGTCTACAAAGACATCCGACAATGCGCTAACCGACGTCTAATCTTACCTTAGACGTCGGTCTGTAAAACCTTGGACGTCTATAAAACCGTCAAACATTGCATTAACCGACGTCTTTGGGACATCATCGACGTCGGTTTGTACATTAACCGATGTCTATGAAGTGATCGTTGTGTTTTGGTATGCTTTTTGTCGTGTCTTGGGATACCGTGGTAGCACCTCCTTCCTTTACTAGTTTCTTCGTAAGAAAAAGTTGCGTCTTTTGGACTTCTCATGGCATTTCAACCTTAAGACGAACTTGGTTCGTTGCCTAGGTCCATTCTGACCGCCAATGAAAAAGAATACGGTGAGAATATCGTATACTTTCTCGTTGGCGGTCGTAATGGACATAGGCAACAACTCAACTTCGTCCTTGGATTGAAATGCCGTGAGAAATCCAAAAAACACAAGTTTTCCTTACGAGGAAACTAGCAAAAGGAGAAGGTGCACTACGCTACACAAAGACACAACAAAAAAACCGCAACAAAACACAATGAAAAGTCACTTTAATCGGTTCAAATGAGAGATAATACATCAAAGATTACTTTAATCAGAGTAAAAACAACTTTAAATAGTTAAAAGGAGAGGAAACTTACTTGGAAATGCAGAGCAGCGGAGAGAAAAGGCAAAGACGATCAAAGTGTTGGTTCGCAAAGTTACTGGTTCGTAGTGTTATTGAACAAGAAATTAGACGTCTGTTGTACACATAACCGACGTTTAAAATAGCAAATGCGTCGGACGCCTGACTAATATGACGTCCATTCGATTTAAAAATTAATATTTCTGTTGTATATAGACGTCAGCTTGGCGGGATGAGATGTCTAGTGGGCGAAAACGAATGACTTTTCACATACTTGATAGGACTATAAACGTCGGTACCTGAGGCAACTGACGTCTACAATTGTATATAGACGTCAATGTGGCGGGATTCGACGTCTATATGTCTGACAGGTTGGTGAGTAGCATTAATTTCCGTCATATAGACGTCGGGGCCCGTCAATGTGGCGGGATCCGTCGTCTATAAGGCTGAAAAGAGTGACTATTCACCTGCCTGACAGACATATAGGCGTCAGTTTGCAGGAGCCCTACGTCTATATGTCTGATAGGTAGGTGAGCAGCATTAATTTCCGCCATATAAACGTCGGGGCCCCCAAGGAACCGACGTATATAAGGTGAAATGAAATAACTTTTCACCTAACGGTCAGAAATGTAGACGTCAGGTTGGAAGGGGCGACGTCTAAAATTCTATAGACGTCGGGGATCTACTTAACGGACGCCTATATTGCCAACTTATTTACGGAAATGCCACCAGTCATCAATATACGTTGCTTTTATCCTTAACCGACGTCTAACGTGTGACGTTAAACAGTGTTTTTGCACTAGTGATATGATTAGGTGTTTGTTTTCATAAATCGGAAAGTCGTTTTGTATCTCTTTGTCTGCGTGAAGGAGTGAAAGAGTAGAGGTTTAGGTAGTTGTACTTTTCACCTATGTGAAATAGTAGAAATGGACAACATCTTCGACTGTGTGAAGCATTGGAAGAGAAAAGTTCAAGTATTACACCTTTCGCTTGTGTGAAACAGCAAAAAAGGGATTTTCCCTCGCTTGAAGCAGTGGAAGAATTGATGTCCAAGCATTCTACCTTCTTGACTGTGTGAAACAGTGGTGAAGGCATCCCTTTCTCGTCTGTGTGAAGTAGTGGTAAACGAAAGTATTTTGACTCAAACCACCTTACCTCACAATATATAATTGTGTGATGATTGTTTATGAGAGAAGAATTGATGAGTTAATTTTACAAAGTAATAACAGTAACACGATAGGGATGGATGATTGGAAATGAATTAAATAAATTTATATTGTTCGTATAAATAGTGTGGGTGAGTGTTATGATATTATATGTTCATTCTATGTTGTTTTGGTTAGCTCACCCTATTGGTTTGTGTTTGTGTTTGTTTTTGTGCGCTGATCGTATAACTCATGATGTTATACGAGAGCAGATATTTTTACATATGAAGCAGGAGTCGTTTAGAGCAAGGTTCATGTTTGGAAATTTTTTTGAAATTTTAAAGTTGTATTAATAAATAAATACTTATTCTGTATTTTATTTTAAACAAACTTTTAGTTTGTTTCGATATGAACTGATTATTGTATGGTTTTATTCGGTTCAACTTACTAATGATACAAAAATAAATTTCCTTGTGAATAAATATTTTGAAATTTGTTTTCCAATGACACTTTAAGAAAGGGTGTTACACAAGCTCTTTCAATGGCTAATCCAATCGAGCTTTCTTAGTAATATGGCCTCGGGACCAAATTCCTTCAATGACTAATGCAGTAGAACTTTTTAAGTAATCTAGCCTTGGGCCAAACTCTCTCAACTGTTAATCCAACCAAGCATTTAAATAATTTGGCCATTTGGTCAAGTTCCTTGAATGGCTGATGTAGCCAAGCTCTTAGATAATTTGGCTATTCAACCGAGCTCCTTAAGTGGTTGATCCAACCAAACTCTTAAATAGTTGATCGAGCCAAGTTTTAGATAATTTGGTCATTCGATCGAGTTTCTTGTATAACTGATCCAGCCAAACTCTTAAATATTTTGGCAATTCATTAGAGATTCTTAAGTGGTTAATCTAACCAAGCTCTTAGATGGTTTAACCATTCAGCCAAGCTCCTTGAGTTGAGTATACTTTGCAATGTCTATACTACGCATCAATAGATCGTGCAGGAAATTCCTCTTCAAGCAACTTTGGAGGCCAATTTCTGAAACCAGGGCTCACAAATGATGATTCACATTATGTCATTAAGTTGCTTGTCAAGGAGGCTCGTACAAAAAATATCAATGGCGATTGCAATCCCTAAAACAAATTACTACTTAGGTAACAATGCTCATGGACAACAAACTCCACGTGATAAAATGTGCAAAAAGAAAAAAGTTCAAGACATTATACCCATTCCCAGTGCTGAGAGGTCGACCTGTACCTCAGAAAAAAAAATGAAACAAAAAATCAAATAAAATTCAAATACAAAATGTTCACAACAATTAAACAAAACCCATAACTGAAAAACTGAATACCTTGGCTACATTAACGTAAAAGAAGAGAGGTTTTCCAGTGTGGGACTCTTTATGCCTGACTAAGGCCTTGAGTGGAATTGGGAGGGAGTAATTGATAAGATTTGATGATAAATTTTTGTTGTTGTTTTTTTGAATAGATTTAGAGGTAAGTGAGAGTGAATTTGGAAGTAAATTTTTTTAATCTGTCACATAAATTAAATCTTACACTAATTCTTACAAATTTTACTTCCAAATCTACTTTCAGTTACTTCCAAATCTATTCAAATAAACAAAAAAAAAATTATCTTCAAATTCTCTCAAGTCCTCTCAATTACACTCTCTCAAATCCACTCAAGTGAACAAGGCCTAAGAAAAAAATTGCTAAGACAGTTCTAAAAATAACTATTACTGTTTTAAAAGTAAATAATTATTTATATTATAAAAGATAAAATTAGAATATGAATTATGTACGCAAAAGAGGAAATTCCTCAAATAAAAATATAAATATGTTTTTAAACTTGAGAATAAGTTTCATTAACATAGACAAGTTGCTTTTTATATGGTTACATGAATTTAGTGTTTCTTTTTCTTCCGCCTAAAATTCTTGTTCTAATTTGGTATCACCTTTTTCTTCTTAACAGTGAAAGGACAGCGGCTATTTAAATTTGAAATGTTTTATTAGATTAAACATATTAATTTTATTAGATTAATTTATTTTTATTTTTATTTTTATTTTAAATTGAAGTAAAAATTTTATATTTAATTTATTTTTGTGATAAGAAATTAAAATAAATATACCTAATCAAGTTATTAGAACCAAAATATTTGTGAAGATATGTTTAAGAAAAACTTCCGGTGGTGAAAATAATATGATCTAGAGCAATTAGTGTAATTTATGTGATTTTTCATATAACAGATTTCACAATGGAATAAGAACTTATTTATTAAAATGTATGGAAAAAGGAGTTAGAATTGGTCTAAATGTGACTGTGTTAAAAGTGGTTGAGTTTAAAAAATTAGACAACGAAGCAACATTGAAAGCAGAGGAAAGAAAAAGTCGTTTGTACTCTTCAAACATTTCCATCACTTCCCTGACTGGATGACCAAAACCTCGAGCTATTCCCATCCTGCCGAACTCATTCATGAGCTTTGGGTTTGAGCTTATGAATCTCAAAGAGTAAAAAAATGCCTATCCCTAGCACATGCCTTCATTTGTCATTAAGTCCATAATTGTCATGTAACGCTTAACTTTGCCTGGCTTTCCTTCTCGCGGCCTTTTGGCATTAATTCGGCACCAAATCCCGGTAGCATAAAAATATATGCATAAATTATTTTTAATATTTTACAACAATATTAAGAATTTAAGACTGATATTAACAATTCAATAATGGAGAATCAAAATATTGTTTTACAAATTTAAATGGTATGCCAACATACTTTATTTAAAACACTTTCTAATGATTTGTTTAATGTGTATTATTTCTATAAAAAAGTTAAAGACATTTGGAATTCCTTAAAATGTTAGGAACACTCAATTTTAGACACTTTCTGATTGGTTGAAATTTATTGAAAATAAAAAATTTGATGGATCACACAACTTATTTAATTACTTTCTTTTAATTATAAAGTGTAACCTCTCAATAATCTAGTCTCTAGCACTTTTACACATACACCCCATAAGAATGGACATAATTAATGTTAAATCAATTTAGTGCTATCAAAACTAACAATTGACTTATTTTTACCTATATGAACCTTATTTATAGGATCTCTAATTACAAATATTGGGTTATCATCACTTATTTGTTTGTAAGTGACTTAAGTCTCATTCTCCCCCTCAATGTTTCTAAGACCATATTTCTTCCCAACGGTTTTGTCAGAGGATATGCTAGATTCCATTCTGACTTCATATAATCAATGAAAATGGTTCCATCTGCTTCACTAAATTATGTGTTTGTTCTTTCAATTATAATTCTTGTTTTTACCTATTGTCGATTGACAATCACCATGTATTGATACCGATGGGGTTGGTTTCATTCCTAATGGAATGTTCGCTAAGAAATGTTTCAACCACTCAACCTCATTACCAATCATTTCAAGAGCAACAAACTCAAATTTCATTGTTGATTTTGCAATAACAGATTGCTTGACTGATGCACCACCCCTAAGTGTGAATACATAACCACTAGTAGACTTTGTCTCATCTGAATCAAAGATCCAATTAGCATCATTGTACCCTTTTAGTACAACGAAAAATCCACTTTATTCAATGACATAATTCATTAAACCTCTTAAGTATCTCATAAGCCTTGCAAGTGCATCTTTATGTTTCTGATTTGGACATTGAGTGTACTCACTGAGTCTACCTACTACATAGGCAATATCAAGTCTAGAAAAGCTTATTAAAGGCCATAAGCTCCCAATTATTTGGGCATATTGAGGCTTAATGATAAATTCTCTTATATTTTTCATTCATTTAAATTTAGCATCATAAGGGATACTCACTGGTTTGAAGTCATAACATGCAAACTTCTTAAGAACTTTCTTAATGTAGTATTCTTAGGATAGTAAAATATTATCTCCTTTTTTTATAATTCTAACACCTAAAATTACATTGACTTCACCTCTGTCTTTCATTTTAAATTTTGATCCTATAAACAATTTAGTTCAAATGACAATCTGATAGGATATAGGGTGATAGGTTATTTGACAGTTAGTTAGTTAGTGGGAAGGGAAAGAGAAACTTTATAAATAGGGAGTGGAATCTATACAAGGGGGGATTATTGAGTGAATTATTTGTACATCTAGACTTTGGCCAGAAGAGGGAGGTTATGCTCCCAACCAGAAAATCTCATTCTTTCATTACTGTTTCTACCTATTGTTAGTGTTCTAGTTAGGTTCCAAACCCAGGAACTTAACACAATCTCATTGCATGTACCAAAAATTAACATGTCATCCACATACAAACATATAATCACGCAATTATCATTTTTAGATTTAGAGTACACATATCTATTAGCATTATTAGATGAAACACCACCACAAAACAACACTTTAATAATTTTTTCATGTCATTATTTTGGTGTATGTTTCAACCTATACAAATATTTTAAAAGTTTGCATACTTTATTCTTTTGACCAAGTACAACACACCCTTTAGGTTGAGTCATAAATTTTCTCCTCCAAATCACCATTCAAAAACGTAGTTTTAATATCCATTTGTGTATCACTAGCTTATGGATAGTTGCTAAGGCTAACAACATTTGAATAATAGAAACCTAATATTTTTCTATAGATCCATCAGGGTGATACTTTTTCTTAAAGATCCACTTACAACCAATGGGTTTTGCTCCTTCAGGCAAATATACTAAAGTCTAAGTACTATTTTTCTGGATTGATTCAATTTCAATCTTAATGACCTTATCCCACTGTTTTGCATCAAGAGCTCTAGTAGCCTCGGATCATTATCAACGAGATAAGTATAAAAATCATTACCAAAAGAAGTTTTCTTCCTCTATCCTTCACTTATTTATTCTCAAACCCTCACACAAGGCCTCACTATTATTATTAACAAGTTCAAACATCACACTAGCCTTTAAGGAAAAAACATGTTCAAAAAACTTAGTACTTTTCATCTCCATTATAGTATTACGCTCAAAAAACTTAGTACTTTCCTTCCTCTATCCTTCACTTATTTATTCTCAAACCCTCACACAAGGCCTCACTATTATTATTAACAAGTTCAAACATCACACTAGCCTTTAAGGAAAAAACATGTTCAAAAAACTTAGTACTTTTCATCTCCATTATAGTATTACGCTCAAGCACATCACTTCTAAGAATAAGAAATCTATAGGCAACACTATGTTCAGCATAGCCTAAGAACATGCAATCAAAAGTTTTAAAGCTTATTTTCCTTTTTTTAGGATTAAGTAACATCACCTTCGTTAGACACTCGCACACTCTTAAATATATGAGGTTAGGTTAATAACTTCTTCATAACTCATAAGAAGTTTTACCAGTTTTCTTATAAGGTATCCTATTTTCTACAAAACACGTAGTAAGAAAGGTTTCTCCCCAAATGTTATCAGGTGCACTAGAACTAATAAACATGACATTCATCATTTCCTTAAGAGTTATATTCTTTCTCTTGGCTACTCCATTAGACTTGGATGAATATGATAGAGTTACTTCATAGATAATACCTTCTATAACACATTATTCACTAAAAAAACAATTCATAACCATTATTTGACCTAATCCTCTTGATTTTCTTATTCAATTGAGTTTTTATTTTTATTTTATAAGTTAAAAACACATCAAAGGCTTCATCTTTATGTTTCATTAAATATATTTTGGAATATCTAGAATAATCATATATAAAGGTTACAAAATAACTTTTACCATCTCTAGACATGGTTTTTTTTTTAAATAAGCTAGATCACTATGAATTAATCATAACAATTCAGTTTAACGATCTATAAGATAACATGTTTTCCTTGTTATTTTTAATTTCACAAATTACTATTCTATTTATCATGCATATTAATTAATCATAGTCCCTATAATTTCATAACATATGAAAAATTCACATATCATAATCTAGCATGACACATGTCATATGAATCAACAATAAGTATAAGAACAAGATTTATTAATATTTTCAGAAATATTGAGTACAAAGAGACCTTAACCACAATATCATTTCCCTACAAAAATATTATTTTTTGTCATTACAATCTTATCAGACTCAAATGACACTTTAACCCCCATTTTTTCCAATAGTACTATAGAGGTTAAATTCACTTTGATTGATGACACATGTAGCACATCACTCAATGCCAAAGTCTTTCTAAGTGTGAGCTTTAGAAGAACTTTCCCTTTTCACGGAATAAGAGTTGTCCTTGAATCACCGAAGTAAACATTCTCTTCTCCATCTCCTATACTAGTGTATGAGGTAAAGACACTTTTGTTTGCACATATATGCTTGGTAACACCAGAGTCTACCATTTACTTCCTCACATTGGTCATCAAATTTACTTGTGAAACTATTGCAACAATAATCTCATCTCCTTCGACTATATTTTTTCTAGGAGGATTGTCGTTTCTTGCTCTACACCTATAATATGGTGTATGATGGCCCGACTTTCCACATGCGAAGTAATTTTAGGAGTAGGTTTAATTTATACCATATTTGTTTTTGTAGACAAAGCTTTGGCTTTTACGGTAGCACACTCTTTCTTATTGGTATCTTCAATAATTATGTGTGTGATGAGCTTTGAAAGCGACATATGTTTGTGTTTGTGTGTCAGTTGTTGTTTGTATTTAGTCTAGGATGGCGGCAATTTCTCAATCAAAAGTTTTGAAACAAACTCATCAGATAGAATAATGTTCTTTGCTTTGATATCTTCAAGCAACATGTGGTACTCATTTATTTAAGACTTTATGTCTTTATCTTCAATCATCTCCCAAATGATAATAGTTCCTTATGGCGAATCTTTGTTTGACGACACCTTCAACAGTGTATTTGAGATTCAACGAATCCCAAATGTCTTTCGCTTCCTTATAGAAAGCGCGTACACATCGAATAAATCGTTAGAAAATGCATTAAATATGTTGGCATACCTTGTTCGCATGTGTCAAATCTTATATTTGTTTTGAATTTGAATAGAAACTAGAGTCAGGTTTAGGATATGAAAAAACAGTAACAACCCCATACATATCTAAAAGGGTAGACACACGTTCTTGCTAGTGCTAGAGGTTCTATCCAGAGAATACCTCAATTTTCGACAAATCTAGGAATGGTTTCACGAATATTGTCTGAGTTCCTGAAATAACGTTTTAATTCTCGAGGATTGGGTTGTTGATGTCAGTGACAAGTCCTTAGGATTTTTGTAAAATGCTGACAATAAACACAAACAAAACTTGGTCATTCTCTCTCCCATGGTCATTCGCACCAGCCGCAAGGATCGAGATTGGATTCCAACAACTTGGTTTGTTGACTCCCTTCTCACTAGCCACAATTTCTAGATTCTCCCCCTCTTTTAGGTCTTGGGCTTTTCACTTGTACTCACCAAACTCTATAAATAGAGTATGTGCCTTCACCATTTGACAAAAGGAAAAAATCTTGACAAGCTCTCTCTCACTCAACATTCTTTCACTCTCTCGTTTCTTCTTTCTCACTTCCTTATTTATTATATCTCCCTTTATAATATTTTGGGTATTCTTACTCTTCCAAAAATAGATTACTTGGTAGTTTTGTATCATCAAGATTTTCAAGAAGTTTATGTTGTATCCTAGGGAACTTGCGGAATATACCGCAGATAACTCCTTGATTATAGTGATCTACACACTTAGGAAGTTTTGTTTGTGAATATTGTCAGCATATTACAACAATCTTAAGGATTTATGGCTGACATCCACAACTCAATCTCGGAGAATCAGAATATTGTTTCTGAAACTCAAACGATCTTCGTGAAACCTTTTCTAGGTGTATCAAAAATCGAAGTCTTCTCTGGTTAGAATTTCTGTCATTGGTAAAAACGTGTGTCAATCCTTTTAGACATGTACGGAGTCACCTTTGCTCTTTTATCTCCAAAACTCAACTCTAGTCTCCCTTCAAATTCAAAATAAGATGAAGATTAGATTCATGCAAACAAGGTATGCAGACGTACTTTACTTAGTGCACTCTCTAAGAATTTGTTCGATGTGTACTATTCCTATATGAAGGTGAAAGACATTTGGGATTCATTGATTCTCAAATATACTGCTGAAAATGTCGACAAACAAAGGTTCATTATTGGGAATTACTATCATTGGAAAATGATTGAAGACAAGCACATAAAGTCTCAAATCAATGAACACCACAAGCTGCTTGAAGATATCAAAGTGGATAATGTTCTTCTACTAGATGATTTTGTTTCAAAACTTATGATCAAGAAATTGCCGCCATCCTAGACTGATTGCAAACAACTGAAACACAGACACAAGCATATGTCATTTTTCGAACTTATCACTCACATAATTATTGAAGATAGCAATAGTAAGGAGTGTGTTACTACTAGAGCCAAAGTCGTGTCTGCAAAAGCAAACATGGCAGAAAAACCTACTCCAAAAAGGTACGAATACAAACTTGATCACAATAGGAAAACTAATTTTAAAAAATCTGATCGTAACCGCAAGAAGCGAAAATTCTCATAGGGCAAATATAGTTGAAGGAGATGACATTATTGTTGTGGTCATTTCTTAAGTAAATCTGATGATCAATGTGAGCAAGTGGATGGTAGACTCCGGTGCTACCAAGCATATCGGTGCAAATGGAAGTGTTTGTACCTCTTACACTAGTGTAGGAGATGAAGAAGAACACGTCTACCTCGATGATTTTAGAACCACTCTAAAGCTCACGTCTAGAAAGACTCTAGCCTTGAGTGATGTGTTACATGTGTCATCAATCATATTTATTTTAATCTCTATAGCATTACTGGAAAAAAATGGGGGTTAAAGTGTCATTCAAGTCTTACAAGATTGTAATGACAAAAAAAATTGTTTTTGTGGGGAAAGGATATTGTGATCAAGGTCTCTTTGTACTCAATATTTCTGAGAATATTAATGAATCTTCTTCTTTTGCTTATATTGTTGATTCATATGATATGTGGCATGCTAGATTAGGGCATGTGAATTATTCCTATGTTATGAAATTACAACGACTAGGATTAATTAATATGTATGATAAAAAGAGTAGTAAATGTGATATATGTGTAGAGTCTAAAATAACCAAGAAAACGTGTTATCATGTAGATTGTCAAACTAAATTGTTAGGGTTAAATCACACTGATCTAGCTGATTTAAAACAAACCATGTCTAAAGGCGATAAAAATTATTTTATAACTTTTATAGATAAATATTCTAGATACATTAAAGTGTATTTAATCAAACATAAAGATGAAGTCTTTGATGTGTTTTTAACCTATAAAGCAGAAGTAGAAAATCAACTAAATAAGAAAATTAAGAGGATTATATCAGATAGAGGTGGTGAATATATATCGTTTAATGACTTTTGTGTTAGAGAAGGTACTATCCATGAAGTAACCACATCATATTCACCCCGAGTCTAATGGAGTAGCTGAAAGAAAGAATATAACTATTAAGGAAATGATGAATGTCATGTTTATTAGTTTTAGTGCACTTGATAACCTTTAGAAAAAAGCCCTACTTACTGCGTACTTTTTACAAAAAAGAATACCTCATAAGAAAACTGGTAAAACTCCTTATGAGTTATGGAGAGGTCATCTAACCTTAAATATCCATGAATGTGGGGGTGCCTAGCTAAGGTGATGTTACCCGATCCTAAGAAAAGGAAAATAAACTTTAAAACCTCTTATTGCATGTTCTTAGGCTATGTTGAACAAAATCTTGCTTATAGGTTTTTTATTCTTAAAAGTAATATACTAGAGATAAATTCTATAATGGAGACAAAAAATGTTGAATTTTTTGAACATGTGTTTCTCTTAAAGGTTAGTGAGATGACTCATCCTGTTGATGATAATAATAGTTATGCATTGTGTGAGGACTTAAGAAGAAGTAAAAGACAGAGAAAGGAAACTTCTTTTGGTAATGATTTCTATACTTATTTAGTTGATAATGATCCAAGTACCTTTATAGAAGTTATTAGTGCTTTTGATTCAAAAGAGTGGAATAAAGTCATTAAGACTGAAATTGAATCAATTTAGAAAAATAATACTTGAATCTTAATAGATTTTCCTAAAGGAGCAAAACTCATCGGTTGTAAGTAGATCTTTAAGAAAAATTATCATCCTGATGGATCTATAGAGAAATATAAGGCAAGATTAGTAACAAAAGGTTTTACTAAAAAGCCAACATAGATTATTTTGACACTTTTTCCCTTGTGACTAGGATTTCCTCTATTCAAGTGTTGTTCGCCTTAATAGTTATCCATAAGCTACACCAAATGGATGCTAATACTACCTTTTTGAACGGTGATTTAGAGGAGGAAATTTATATGACTCAACCTGAAGGGTGTGTTGTACATGGTCAAGAGAATAAAGTATGTAAACTTTTAAAATATTTGTATGGGTTGTTGAAACAAGCACCCAAACAATGGCATGAAAAACTTGATAATGTATTGTTATGTGATGGTTTTTCACCTAATGATGCAAATAAATGTGTGTACTCTAAATCTGAAAAATTATGATTGTATCATTATATGTTTATATGTTGATGACATGTTAATTTTTAGTACACGCAAAAAGATTGTTGTTAAAACTAAATTGTTTCTAGAATCAAACTTTGACATGAAAGATATGGGTGAAGCCAATGTAATTTTAGGTGTTAGAATCATAAGAAAGGGGATATTATATTACTATCCCAAGAATAATACATTAAGAAACTTCTTAAGTTTAGTTATTGTGACTTTAAACCTATGAGTACCCTTATGATATCAACTCTAAATTAATGAAAAATGGAGGAGAATATATATCTCAATCTCAGTATGCCCAAATTTTGGAGCTTACTGCATTTGATAAATTTTTCTAGATCTGATATTCCATATGCAGTGGTAGAATGAGTAGGTACACTCAATGTCCAAATCAAGAATATTTGGATGCACTTGCAAGGCTTATGAGATACTTAAGAGGTTCAATGGATTATGACATTGAATATAATGGATTTCCCGCTGTACTAGAAGGATATAGCGATGCTAACTAGATCTCTGATTTAGATTAGAAAAAATCCACTAGTGGTTATGTATTCACACTTGAGGGTGGTGTGATTACATGGAGATCAACCAAACAAACAATTATTGCAAGATCAACAACGAAATCTGAGTTTGTCGCTTTTGAGATAGCTAATAGTGAGGTTGAGTGGTTGGACAACTTCTTAACGAACATTCCACTAGGAATGAAACCAACCCCATTGGTGTCAATATACTATGATTTCCAATCGGCAATAGCTAAAGCTAAAAAAATAATTACAATGGAAATAATATACATAATTTAGACACAATTTGGTGAAGTTGTTGTTAAAGTGTCGAACTATTTTCATTGATTATATAAAGTCAGAACGAAATCTAACAAATCCTCTGACAAAACCCTTGGGAAGAAATATGATTTTAGAAACATCAAAGAGAATGGGACTTAAGCTACTAGCAAACAAACAAGTGATGGTAAGTAACCTTTGTGATTGGAGATCTCATAAATATGGTTCATATGGATAAAAATAAATCACTCGTTAGTTTTGATAGCATTAAAATGATTTAATCAATTATGTTCATTCCTATTGTGTGTGAAAGTGTCAAAGACTGCAATATTGAGAGATTAAGCTTTGTAATTGAAATTTTATTTGGTGTAACCATTTTAGTTTAAACAAAGTTTTTAATAATTTTCATATTCCTTACTGGTGGTGTATGATTTGTAGCAGTTGAATATAGTGAAAACTCCCTTGTTTTGAATATACACATAGAGTCCTCTATTTATAATAGAAGAAATATGGGCTAAGCCCAAAATACAAATAAGAAATATAAAAAAACTAACTAAAGATAAGAGATAAATATAAACTAAATATAATATCTCTAACACTCCCCCTCAAGCTGGAGCATACAAATTGTATGAACCAAGCTTGGAATAAATAAACTCAATTTGAAATATATGATCTGTCTTCAAGAGTGTGCGGCAAACAGATGCGCAATAACATGTCGACGAACAACTAACAGCAATTTATAAACAGTGGTGGACAACTACGAAACTTCAAATAGCACCATGAAACTTCAAGTAGGATGACTTTGACAAAGGAGGACAATGACAACCTCCAGGGACTAGATTGCCATCAAGTAAGGATGGGGCTTGCATCAAAACTACAAGGACTGTCATCACTGACTGATGGGGCCTGTAGTGGTTAAAAGCGACAAAACTACAAGGACTGCCATCACTGACTGATGGGGCCTATAGTGGCTAGAAGCGACAAAACTACAAGGACTGCCATCATTGACTGATGAGGCCTGTAGTGGCTAGAAGCGACAAAACTACAAGGACTGTCATCACTGACTGCAAGGACTGCCATCATTGACTAGTGGAGTCTGAAAGTCTGAAACCTGAAAACTGAAACCTGGCTGGAAACATACTCCCCCTCACGACGAACGACGGAAATGCGCGCCGATTACAGACCGTGAAAGTAGAATATCATAATGAGCTCTTATTCATCAAAGCATCCAAAAAACAAATATGACAAATTTGACAAAGGGTTGGTGAAATTGTTTTAACCCATAACTTTGGTGTTGAAACTCCTTAGTGTTAACCACCGATTATCCTTTGAGACCTTTCAGAATAGAGAAGAAGATAGCGGAAGCAATAGAGGTAGGACTAGGTGTTGGTGCATCGGTGGCACAAGTGGCGGAGACGATGGCCGCGAAAGTGGTCGGCGACGGTGGCCGGAGACGGTGCGGCGGCGGACGACCGATGACGGCGGACGGCCGGCGGGGACGGACGGCCGGTGACGGTGGTCGGCAGGTGGCGAGCTGCAACGAGCAGTGGCGGACAGCAGCACCGGACAAATGCGAGACAGAAACCAGAGATTGCCCATTAAAGTATAAAGGCACAGGTTGAAAAAGAGACTTTTTAGGGGGGCCGCCGGTGTCCGCCGCCACCGACGACAACAAAGACAAAGTAGAAAAGGATCAGAAAACCTGCTCTGATACCATGTTAGAAGTGGACTTTAAGTCTAACTCAACCCCACAAAACCGGCTTGTAGTCTTATATACACTTAATTGGTTCTATCTCTAAGAGTCGATGTGAGACTTCCAACACACCCCCTCACACCGAGGTATATACATCTCGAGCGTGAGATTAGACATTTAATGGGTGGTCCAATAGTGGCCTGATAGCGGGTGGAACAGCATGCCCAACAACAACAAATATAGCTAGGATAGGCCCTAACCTGACTCTAATACCAAGTTGAATATAGTGAAAACTCCCTTGTTTTGAATATACACATAGGGTCCTCTATTTATAATAGAAGAAATATGGGCTAAGCCCAAAATACAAATAAGAAATATAAACAAACTAACTAAAGATAAGAGATAAATATAAACTAAATATAACATCTCTAATAGTAGCATACACTTGATAAAATCACCTATATAAGTGTCAAGTGGGGCCGCTTGCATGGGATTTTGATATGATCTCTAAAGCACTCATAAATACCTAGCATGCACACAGCCTAGTAAGCGCATCACAACGATAAAAGCAAGGATTGTAAGTGTGTAGTATGATTGATAAACCTTTAACACACTCAAGTGCCTTTATATATAGTTTGTTATACCACCTATACTGTGTGTTAAGTTTCTCTATATAAGATTGGTTCATATAACTTGCTATATTAGCTCTAGTGCACTACATCTTATGAAACCCAAGATATTTCTTCTTTATATCTTTCATTTTTTTTCTTTTGTAATATGTTGGGTATTGTTATAACAATTGTATTGCAAAACCAACTTTCTAGAAGCAACGGGTGGACGTTGCGCGATGAATGACTTTCTCCCATGGTCATTCTCACCGGTTGCAAGATTCGGGATTGGATGCCAACAACTTGGCTTGTTGACTCCCTTCTCACCAGCCGCAATTTCTAGATTCTCCCACTCTTTTGGGTCTTGGGCTTTTCTCTTATACTCTCCAAACACTATATAGATAGAGTGTGTGCCTTCACCATTTGAAACAAGGAAAAATTCCTAACAAGCTCTCTCTCACTCACTCTTTCTTTTCTTCTATCTCACTTCCTTATTTATTATATCTCCCTTTATAATATTTTGAGTATTTTTACTTTTCCAAAAAGAAATTACTTGCTACTTTTGTATTTATAAGATTTTTAAGATATTCCTATTGTATATTCTGAAAAACTTGCATAACACACTCAGATAAATTCTTAAAACCAGTAATTTACACGCTTGAGAAAGTTTTTTTGGTGAATATTATCCATATTACAACAAAATCAACCAAGCAAACATCAATAAAGCAAATCGGCATCATCTCATTACACGGTAACCAAGAAGCCATTACTGAAACAATGCAATGAAATGAAAGATATATCGACGGGAAAATATATTCTTAACATTTCAAAAATTGTGCCACTATATCTAGTTACCTAGCTTTTAGAGTTTGGCTGGCCATGGCAAGCCAAATTGATGTTTCTCCTGCAGTTAAATCAAAATCAAACTAATGTAAACAATGCTTGGGTTTGACAATAGCTCAATTAAATGCAGTTGTACCGTAAGTGGAGATAAGTTGTCCTTGTGTTTTTCAGCAGCCTTCCTCAACTCTTCTATATTAATGTTTCCCTTGGCATCAGTTCCAACTGAGACAATTTTCATTCCACACATTGCAGCGCTTGCAGGATTTGTACCATATGCGGAGACAAGTATAATGCAAACATTGCTGTAATGGTCCAATGGCCAAAAGAAGTAAGAACCATCACAGGTATTTAAGAACATTTATTGGATATGATAATGTAGGAAAATCATTGCATCTCTTTTAGATACTTAGCAATAGAAAATGACATAACTAAGACTATGCACAATTTGGCTGAAATGAAAATACAATGTTACATTCAATAGTAATCACAGAAAAAATTATATCCTAAGAGTAAATCAGAATAACCTTAAATTTCCTAATAAATTATCATAATAATCCAAGTACGGTCCATACCAGATGATGTGCACGGATAACCATAAGTCCAACGTATTCTCCAGCAGCTTGGTTGCAAGGAGAAGGAGTCAAACCCGGTGATGGTACACATCAAGTCACCAAAATTGTTGAACATTTCCTGACAGCAAAATTGCTTGTTCAGATAGGAAAAACAATATTTATCTTTCTTTATGTTCCATGCAGACAAATTGCATACAACCACAAAATCAAGCAAATGAAACAAATAAAATATAAATACAAAAAAAGAAAACAAAATGAGTTGAAAAGGCCAATGTAAAAATCTTTTTAAAGTAGAATTATGTTAGTATAATACCAGGTTATTGGAAAGCACTAAGTTTGGTACCATATCCACCATTGAAGAGATAACTTTAAATTATAAATATGTACATAGCAGCATAACATACCAAAATTAATGTTTTGTTATGTCCAGCATAATAACATTTAACATAGAAAAACCCTAATCCAATCCAATCCAATCTAATCAAATATATCAAATAAAGATAGAACATTCTAACGTAGACAAGAGAGATTTCAAAATAGAGCCGTAGAAAAGAAACGAAACCTTGATTCTCGTGTTGCAAACAATGCTACTAACAAGAATCCTCCGCTTGATGACCATTGACAAGAAAGAGGAACCTAATTGAGAGAAAGGGAGAAGGCATCATGGACACAGATGGTAGTGACGAAGAGGCGCAGGGTGTAGGAAGGAGGCGGTGGCTGTGGGGATGAGAGTGACAACAGAATAAAAGGTGAGACAAAACGACAATAAGGATTTGAAAGCATATAGTGATTAGAGATTTATAAATACAAAATCTTATGCAGTACAATAATTTTTAATTAAAAGAATAGTAGCGATTAAAAGTTTCTATTTTTTTATGGCAGTTTTCTTTAAGTCATAAAATAAACCACTACAAATTAACAAATATTTTATAGTATAATATTTTTAATTATTTTAAAATAATTTTTTATAAAACAATTTATGATGCTTGCAAAATATAATTATAAAAAATTTCATGAATATTTTTATCAAAAACATTTTAAAATAAAATTTCTATGTAGGTTTTGTAGATAAAATTGCAGGTAATAGATGTTTTCTAGTAATATTAATAATATAAATAAATTAACATTTATTTATTTAAAAGAAATTAACATATAAAAATAGCTTGAGAGATAATAAATAGTAAAAAAAATAATTAATCAATTGATTTTAAATATAACTAATGAAAATATAATTATATTTTCCATAAATTATCTTATAAATATAATTCATAAATAAAAAATTATCAATTTATATAACAGTAAAATATAATTTCCCCCACTTATTTTAATTTTGGTCTATCGAAAACGGATTAGATCGGAGAGTTGGTTTGGTCTTTGCGGGTTGAGTGAAACAAGTAGCTTTTTCTGAGATAGACTAACTTGACAATTTTGACATTTTTTATGGGTCATTTTGAGTTGCTTTCTTTGTGGGTAAATAATTTTTATTGATTTGTAGTGGAAATATAATTGAATTATAGGACCCAGGTTCACGCATTTCAGCAACAATTCTCAGCAAATAATCAAAACAAAAGAAGGAAAATGTTGCTCTAGTATAACAATCAATAACATTTGTGCATCTATTAATTGAATCCATGAATAAAGATTCAATCATAAACGGGCTATTTTCATCTAACAGCTTCATTATTCAGTTACAGAATTATAGCTTTGTAAAAGGGAAAAGAAAAATGCATGAGAGCCCCGCCATAAAATAGACAACGAAATCCCGAAATTTGCAAAATCATCTCAACAACAAATATCAATCCATAAATTCGCAAAATCATCCCAACAAATCATTACAAAAATCCATATATATCTAAACAAGTCTATAATGATTTGGTCACACTAGCAATCCTGCACTACTACTGTTAGCAAACGGGCACCACTCTAATTTTTCCAATTTCTCCTGCACTTCTCTATTTTATTTTCTTTTCAAAAATACCCTTTGCTAAATATGTTTTTACTTTAATTTTTAACTTTTACTTTTCTGAAACCCTAATTCTTTTCTTCTTTTACTTTCGCTATAGCATCTCATCTTTTTCTCTCTTCATCTCATCCTTTTTTTTCCTCTTTTTCTCTTTTTCTCTCTTCTGTTTCTTCTTTTGTTCTCTCTGTTTTAATGTTTATGTTTCATTTCATGTTGTTAATGTTTATTTGATTTTCCTTTGCATGTATATTTCTTTTTCCCTTTTACTTTGGCCGTAGCATCCCACCCCACTCTCACAACTTTCTTTTTTTCTCTCTTCATCTCTTCTTTTTTTTCTATTTTCCTCTCTTTCTCTCTTCTATTTCGAGTGTTTTCGTTACTTCCTCAATGCTTCCATTCACGGCTTGTGTGTTTGGTTCGTCATCTCTAGTTGGTTCGCTTGGTCTTCAAATCCAGGTTGGTTCATTTTCTTCTGTTCTCTTTGTTTCAATGTTTACATTTCATTTCATGTTGTTAATGTTTATTTAATTTTCCTTTGCATGTATATTTAGTTGACTATGAACATTTATATGGTTGTTGTATTGTGATTTGTTGTGATCTTTTATGATTAATTGGTAAAAGAATACTTGAAGGCCTTCAACGGATATGGAAAATTCGTTGTGCCCTTCAACGGATTTCGAAATCCATCAATGGATTTTAGCTGACTCTGAACATTTATATGGTTGTTGTATTGTATGAATGTTTATTTAATTGTGTGTGACAATTATAATGCAAGTTATAGTGAAGCGGATGGCTAAAATGTTAGATGATGATCTCGTGTCGGGATGTGACCGAGGGAACTATAGCGTGGGAGCGTACGACTGAGCTCCTTCATATGGCTAATGAGCCCATTAACGAACATTCACTGACCAAGAGAGGTGAAGGAATGTACGTGGCAGACGATCATCATCGTCTAGATAACATTATTTATGTTATATATTTTTTATTATTGTATATTATTTATGTTCTATAGTTTATTATGTATTAATTTTATTGCAACTATGTATTTCCTATTTTCATTTAATTTTATATTTTTATTTTATAAACTTTATTTATCATCTTTTGACATTGTTACATAGTTTTTCATTTACATGTTTTTGTATTGTTTATGGAGATGATACGAAATTTATATGCTTGAGAGTCAAAGGATATGTATTTAATTAACAATAACTATTAGTGTTTTTTTACATATCTTAACACATAATATAAATATCATGAGACACCTAAGTCAATATGAGATGTAGTTACGCCCATCAATTGTTCAAATGCTTGCATCCTACTAGTATAAATAGATGACCACACTCACACCTTAGGATAACAGTGGGTTGAAGACATGACATCCACCATTACTTGCACAAAATGACATCCATTAATGTGTCATATACAAATTAAGCGATGTTATGTTATATCAGAAGATGGTATAATTTTGATAATGTAACATACAAACTAAGATGATATTATATCAGTTAGTAATTGTATAACCAATGTCTAGTATAGTCATCCACTTGTTCATGTTAGTGAGTAATGAATAAAAAAAATTATTACTAAAGATAAATAAAAGAAATAACAAACTACATAAAAAAAGAAACATGTACCATTGACTGAGACTAGACTAAGAAAGATATCATCAATTCTTCTAGTCAATCATAGCCTCCTACTAGGGTTAGATATTCATCACGCCATTTACTGAGTTCTTTGTATAGATCATTTCTAATAATGAACCATGAATCTTCTCTGAGGTCCAATGACGTAGCAATGCATTTATGCCCACGATTTCAAGCCTTTTTTGAGTATTCGCACCTAAAACGAGTTGTTGTAACTCACTACCACTATGGACCACCACCTAACCACCATCGCACCACCACCTAACCACCATCACACCACCTTTTTGCACCACGAACCACTTGCACTGCACCACAAACCAACCTCGCACCACCATAAGCACACCACGAGAAACACAAATCACATAGAGAGAAAGAAGAAGAGACAATGAGAGAAAAGTGATATGTGGAGGTGTGTGGGCATATATGTAATAGGGACAAGAGAATAAATACATGTAGTTGAAAATTAAAATACGGGTAAAGAGTAAAGTTTTTTTAACCACCTTGTTTAATTTTGTTGTCAGAGGTATATTTGGAATAAGAAGGTGCAAAAGAGAAATTTGGGGTGGTGTATGGAGAAACCATCACTGAGTAGGCACACTAGCAGTCCATATGCAAACATTAATTATATATAACGAGGGTTCATGAAATTTTTTATCATAACAATCTCCATTTTTTTTATTATGTTATGACATATTTATTAAAAACAAGAACTAAACTCTTTTATAAAGGATACTATTATATTTAAGTGTGAGGACCCATAAATTCCCCAGCTTAGTGGGATCCACATGTCAAAGCAGAGAATGTGAGACTCAGAAAGTGGAAGATAGATGGCGGCATGGGAGTGGACCGATCGATTTTGATGGTGATATTTAATGTAGGATTTCAAAATCTGGTGCCACTTCTCTACATGCGATCTTCTTCTCCAAAATTCTGAACTTCCATTTTCTCCTCCTTCTCTCTAGATTTATCCACCTTCTCTCTAAGATTTTCACTTTTTACTTTTACGATCACCGTTCAGGCAGGGTCTGATACTTACTAAGGCCAAGGACTTTCAATTGAACCAATCAAGTTACGGTTTTGAAGTGGTAAGTCCAATTTCTTATGGTCCATGCATTTCTGTCACATGCAAAGCATGGTTCTGTATTGCATGGGTTCATTTAGCCTTTCTCTGAAACTGTTTCTTGTCCTTGATTCTATGATCGGCTATTTTCTTTTCACTGATCGGAAACTTGTAGGAAGCTTTAGGAGTTACGTGCGTTATAGGAAATACTGCAAAAGCTTAGCATTTTCTGGGTTTCGAGGTAAGGGAAGCTTGTAATTTAATTATGATTCTTTGTTATGAATGGTTGTATGCTTGAATGATGAAATGTTGATGAATTGGTTGAGATTGGAATGCCGTATGATTGATTGTAGGCTTTGATGTTTGATAAATTGTCAAGAACTGTACGTGAATAGGGTTGAGTCTTAATTTTGTAGCCATTCTGCGGAATTAAGCAGTTACTTGTAGGTCCTTCATGGACTGACCGACATTTCCCTTTTGATCGGTCTTGACAAGAATTCTACTTCAGTGGAGTTCTCAGTTAATGACCGAACGATTTTACGCTAGTACTTGTTCTAGTATTGGTATTTGGTCTTAACTGTGTTTGGTCTCTAAGATCTTACCTGTTAATGACCGTTCGACTTTATTGGATACTCGATCTTAACAGAGTTCTGCTATTGTAGATTCTTAGTTCATGACCAATCGGTCTTACGCTAATATTCTGTTGAATATAGCGTTCGGTTCATTCATAGTCTTTGGCCTCAATTGAGTTGTGTTGTTCTAGGCCTTGTCTGCTTATGACCGCTCGGTCATATACTGTCTGGATAATGCTCGACCTTGTGCGAGTACTCAGTCTTAGTAGTTCTTGGTCTTGTACCAGCACTCGGTTCCTTAGTGTACTCGGTATGTACTATCATTCGTTTTCTTAGAATGGCAGGTTAATACAAATAAGTAATTAAATATGAAATATTCAGTTATATTGTCCGTAGTCGGTTCCAGTTAATGGTGTTCGACCTAGATCATGGTGTTCTATCTAAATCCTTTATTGTTCGGTTAAAACTTTTATTATTCAGAATAAGTCACTAGGAGTCGGTTTAAGGCAATGGTGTTCCTGTTAGGTCATAAGCGTTCGGTCCACTATTCGAGTATTCAGTTTAGCTTTAGAATTCGGTTATCTGGGTATTTGGTCTCAAAGGGTGTTCGACTCATGCTTGAGTAGTTACTCTCCACATGACCGTTTGGTCATGAACACTATAGGAAATAATATTCCCCTTCGGTCTTGTTCTTAGGAAATGTTGAGCCTCTCCATTCGGTGCTTTTTATTATGATGATTGTTCCATGGTTTGGTTTAATTTCATTTAAATATATTATGGATAAGGAAGTATTTTGGTATTATATTTCAAGTTGGTATGGAAGAGAATTCCAAGGAGGAATGTCATGTGGATAGTGAAATCCACGGCGTATGAATATGGATAGTGAAATTCACGGCATTCATCCTGAAATTCTAATGATTACCAGTTCTCAAGTAGAGATGGGTAAGTCATGTGGTGAGAAAGGCAAGAGGCCCTAGTCTAAGCGGGGTCCATAGGTGAGGTATGACGGGCTAACCTCGGGTGGCAGCTGAAGGGTTTCTAGTTACTACACCACCCGGGTGCAAGAACGACCACAAGCTACATATTCATACAATCCGGATGATCAAGTCAAGTACTTGGTCATTGAATGTATGTTACGTTCGGTCACTACTTGAGATGCATGTTTGATTGAATTTATGGTTATGTAACTGTTACGTTTTATGATTAATTAAATTACATTAGTTTACCCTTATTTTCTGTCTTGTCCTGTTGTCCGTTCGGTCGTCCTTGTTATTACAATGATTACCCTATGGGTGTGAGCAGAGGTTGCTGAAGGTGCATTGGAGCAGGCGTTGGAAGGAGAAGGCTGTCTTCGTTAGAGTAAGACCGTTCGGTCTTGTATTTTCTTCAAATTAGTTTTGGACCGATCGATTTATACTTTACCTGTATGACCGTTCGGTTTATATTATTAAGCAGTATCTGTATAGGTTTCCTTTAAAGTTTCAATTTATGGTTATCTTAGAATAACTGTAAATTGACTTTATTTTCTCCTAAAACTATTCTATTTTATTATAAATGTAAGGACTCTTAAGTGTAGTTTAAGGTTATATATTTGGATGTTAGATTAAGCTTATTTATTCAAGATTGAGTAAATGAATTTTTTATGTATGTATATCAATAATGAAATATGAAAATATTAGCTTATAAAACGTAGATCAATAAAAATATTTTTCATCAAAAAAAGAAATAATATGCTATAAATTATGTTAAGTTAAACTTTAAAATATATTTTTTTTCTGAAACTTCTATATTTAAAAAAATATATATATATTTTTAATTCCAATAAATTTGAACATAAAAGTTTTATAATCTTTTATCCTTAAAAGAATAAATATAGTTACTTGTGTCTCCAATTGTACACTATATATAAAAAGGTTATTATTCTTGTTACGTGTAACTTATGGAAAATGAGTGTCACGAAATTCTGCCTGTCACATTGTCTTTACTGTTCCAAACCTGCCATTAACCTTTTTTTTAATTTATTAATTATCCTTTTCTCTTATTTCTACTACAGAAAATACAACGGAATTTATTCAATTTGATCTCAATAGAAATCTATTTTTTCAACTATTGGCAACGTGCAATTGAGGGAACAATAAAGGCAGTGTTTGTTTTCTCTATTTAGTTGCTAATGAAAAGTCATTCTCTTACAAAAGTAAAATAAGATAAGTCATTTCTTCAAAGTTATGTGGCCTTAACTAATTTCGAAAGTCTACATTTTCATCATCTTCATAATTATTTAAGGTAATGCACTAGCATGCAGGGTAGCTATTTTATTGTATGGACGGTTGACAATTTAGAATTTAATGAAATGATATTAAGTCTAATTATGGAAGAACTAAAGTTAAATAAAACCATATTATGTTCAACTTTTAAAAATTATAATTATAGTTATTAAAAATTAATCAGTCTAAAAGCAGAGAAACTTATTAATCTAAATTTATTTAAAAATAAACTAATCATTCGACTAATATTCATCCATTTAATTTAGATTACTACTTTTTATACTGATTCCTATTAAAGAATAGTAATAATTAAAATATTGTTTAAAATTTAATTTTATAGATGTATATTTTTATTTAAATTTATGAAATTAGAAAGAGATTTAAATTTTTAAAATTTATCCTAATACAATTTATTGATAAAAAAAAATTTTATTTAAACTGATATCTTTTTTTAGTTAACTTAATCTAAATCATTCTTATACAAAAATTAAACAGTATCATAAATATCTCTCTTATGAGAATAATAAACAATTTAAAATTTAATTCAATTACTTTTATTCGAACGATTGAAATAATTAAACACTTATTTAATTTTAAAAAAATTGGTTCATGAACATTAAGATTAATTTGTAATTAATATTAAAGAAACTAATAAATACGTTAATTAACTAAATATTTATTAGTAAGATGATATACGTTTATATTTATTTGACATATAATATAAAATTAAAATAGTTATTAAAAAAAATTGTATATAAAAAATGTGTGTGAATCTAATGAACAATCATTTTAGACGTGAAACTGTGTATATATTAGCTTGTGTCTTGTTTTACAGTAGTTCAAGAACTACACTGAATAACTTGCATTGAATATGACTATGGCTTTGTCAATCACACTCCTTCTTCTACCATCAATGTATTTCCATTTTTCATCATCTTCTTCATCATCCCTGACAATGGGCTCTTCCCTCTCTGTGGAAAATCCACACCATATTCTCATCTCACCAAACGCCATCTTTTCTGCTGGCTTTATATCCATTGGTGAGAACGCGTATTCATTTGCAATATGGTTCACGGAGCCTCATTTTGACAGCCCCAACACTGTCACATGGATGGCAAACCGTGACCAACCTGTCAATGGAAAACGCTCCAAACTTTCCCTCACAAACGATGGCAACGTTGTCTTAATTGATGCTTCTTTTAACACTGCTTGGTCTTCAAGCACCGATTCGTTAGACCCAGTAGAGTTGCATCTCAGAGACGATGGTAATCTAGTGTTACGCCAGCTTCAAGGAACCGTTCTGTGGCAAAGTTTCGATTTTCCAACCGACACTCTCGTTGCTGGTCAGCCTCTTACCAGATACACACATCTTTTGTCTTCAAGAAGCCACACTAACCATTCATCTGGTTTCTACAAGCTGTATTTCGGCGATGATAACATTCTTCGTCTTCTATATGATGGCCCTGATGTTTCAAGCTCCTACTGGCCAAGTCCCTATCTTGTAAGTTGGGATGTTGGTAGAACTTTATTCAATAGCAGTAGAATTGCTGTGTTGAATTCTTTTGGGGTCTTTCATTCCTCAGATAACTTCACTTCTGTAACATCAGATTATGGAACCATGCTGCAGAGAAGGTTGAAACTGGACCCTGATGGTAATTTCCGAGTGTATAGTCGAAATAGTGTGTTAGAGAAGTGGTATGTTTCGTGGCAAGCAATTCCTAATGGTTGCCAGATTCATGGGGTTTGTGGAGCCAACAGCACGTGTGCTTTTGATCATGAGAGGGGGAAAAAGTGTGAGTGTCTTCCAGGGTACAGATGGAACAACCTCAGTGATTGGTCTCATGGGTGTAAGCCCATGTTTGATCTCACCTGCGATCAGAATGAGTCTACCTTCTTGGAGATGCAGGGTGTGGAATTTTACGGGTATGATTTTTATTATGTAGAAGTTAGTAATTTTACTGCTTGTGAGAAACTGTGCTTGCAAAATTGTAGTTGTGTAGGGTTTCAGCACTCCTATACTGACGAAAAGGGCATAGCCTTCAGGTGTTTTACCAAAACACAATTGCTCAATGGAAGGCGTTTACCCAGATTCACAGGAACAACATACTTGAGAGTGACCAAAGGTTATAGCTTCTCTGTGAAAGAATCTTCTTCTAATGACACTGCACATGTTCATCGAGTTTGTTCAGTTCAACTTCAAAGAGATTATGTAAAATCACAAGGAAGCCGTATTGTGATTGTTTTTCTGTGGTTTGCTTCCGCACTTGGAGGTTTTGAAATGGTTTGTGCTTTCGTGATTTGGTGCTTAATTAGAACCAACCGAAAGTCTGATGCAGATCAAAAGGGGTACCATCTTACAGCAACGGGATTCAGAAAATTTAGCTACTCCGAGCTGAAAAAGGCTACAAAGGGGTTCAGTAAAGAGATTGGAAGAGGTGGGGGAGGGGTTGTGTACGAAGGTATTTTATCAGATGAAAGACATGCAGCAATTAAGAGACTGAATGAAGCTAAACAAGGAGAAGGAGAATTCCTTGCTGAAGTGAGCATCATTGGAAAGCTTAACCACAAGAACTTGATTGAAATGTGGGGATATTGTGCTGAGGGAAAGCATAGATTGTTGGTGTATGAGTATATGGAGAATGGTTCTTTGGCAGAAAGTCTCTCAACTAACAAACTTGATTGGAGTAAGCGATACAACATTGCAATTGGAACTGCAAGAGTTCTGGCATATCTGCATGAAGAATGCTTGGAGTGGATTTTGCACTGTGATATAAAGCCACAAAATATACTTCTAGATTCCAATTATGAGCCAAAGTTAGCAGACTTTGGCTTGTCTAAGCTCCTCAACAGAAACAACCCCAACAATCCAAGCATCTCTATGATCAGAGGGACGAGAGGGTATATGGCACCTGAGTGGGTTCTTAACTTGCCAATCACATCCAAGGTGGATGTTTATAGCTATGGAATTGTTGTTTTGGAACTGGTAACTGGAAAAAGCACAACAAGTGTCCAAGAAATTGATGGTGGAGAGACATATGATGGGAGGCTAGTGGCATGGGTGAGAGAAAAAAGAAGCAACACCAACTCAGATTGGGTGGAACAAATAGTTGAACCTGCTATTGGACCTGATTATGATAGAAGTAAGATGGAAATGTTGACAACAGTGGCTTTGAACTGTGTAATGGAAGACAGAGATTCAAGGCCTACCATGAGCCAAGTAGTTGAGATGCTTCAAGGTCATGGAAGTGAATCTGATTGATGATTCAGTAATGTCTAATTCTTTATGGCTATTTTTAACATATCATAGCTACAGATATTTTACTTAAACTTTATTCAGGAATTACACAGATTGTCCTTTGTTCACAATTTCTTTTTTTATTAATATCTTTAGAGATGTATTGCCTTCCCCCAAAAGTAATTTGAGAAAATTTCTGCTCTGGTTCAAATTGAATAAAACCAAACTCAATAGGTCGTTAAAAGATGCCTTATTTTAAAAAGTATTGTCAAATTAATACCCAAGTTCTTTAAAATCTTGAAGCCTCTGTCACAAACATTACAAGTTCTTCTTCAAATCACATATATATATTATTACTCAACCGTTACATTTTTCATGTGGTACATGGTCTCTCCAAACATAATCAATATTTCAACTATCTAACAAGTAATGTCATGTTGTACGTAAGGAATATGCATTTACAGCATATATAATAAACATTCTTAGAATCATTTCGGGTATCACTTAACAGAATAAACATGTGTTTCACATTTAGACTCCATGGAAATACATTAGATATGCACTATATAGATGAAAATACCATATACTAAGTTTTGGAATGGCCGAACCAAATTTCTTTCCACATTTGTCATCTATTGATTCAGTAAGAATCAAAGTTCCTTTTGGACTCCAACACTCAGCATCATATACATCTTTCCCATTTCTATGGTGGTCCTATTGAATCTCCCTTGCTCATTTTTTTAGGAGTCTTACCTATCGTCTCATGTCTTACTATGTCATTCTACTTACAGAAGTTGTTGAAAAAATTTGGCATTTGTTATGAAGCTCTTCATCATTTCATTGTTTTGGTTCTCCATCATATGCTATAGCTCTTAAAATTTTCAAAAGCTTAATCTTTGATCTCTTATTCGAATAATTTTCTATATCGGTAGGAAGTACACAGATTCATTCTTAACTATCTCATTTTAATCTCCTTTTATGACTAATAACTCCAAGTATTTCTTGTCACTTGGTCATAGATAGACAAAGACAAAGGTGAAACCAAATAATTAACTCTCATTGATAGGATAAGGAACGAAGCATTCCTTATTATATGTCTTCACATAATGAAAAATATAGCAAAACTTATGAGTGCATGCATGGGGAAGATCTTTATTGGTTTTAAGTAAATAAAAATGTTTATGTAAAGCATAGTTTATTTTTATTGTTATCTTTAATTCACTTTGATTATATTTTTTTCGTTTATAAAATACGTGAAAATGATACTTTTGTATTTGGGTCTATATTTAGATCAATAAAGCTATGGGTTATGGACATTGGAAAACAAGGAAACAATGACCAACTAAAGTCAACTAAGCACACTTGGGATAATTTAAAATCTCAGCCAAAACAAGGTTAAATAAAGAGATTGAAAGTATGATTAAGGAATAAAGCTAATCTAAGCCATTGATAATTTTAGATTTTAAATTTAAATTTATCTCTCCATTGTACATAATGACTTTTCATATATAAGAAGTCAAGAAATTCTTGAGAATTTACTTTTGTGAGAGTGATAAACTTTCTTAGGAGTCTTATCTTGCTTCTTAGGAGTCAAATGACGATTTTTTATTAAGCTTATCATTAAAAAGTGATTTTTAATTGTATAAACTATTTTTGGATATTATAATGTTTAAGTAAAATTAAAATAATTCATTATATGAAAATAAATTGATAAAAAATTCAAAACACCTTCAAGGCCAAAATCAGCAAATTCTAAAAATATATGTCTTACACCCCTTACACAAAGCAAGAAGGGCTAAAATGCAAATGTTGATATCTTTGAGTTTCTTTGCAATATTGAATTGTGTGATTTTGTTACCAGGAAAGCAAAAATTTATTTATTATAATAACTTATTTGATATTTTAAAAGTTAATTTGTGAAGATTTTATTAAAAAAAGTCTTATTAACAACAACCCTTGAAGATATAGCAATAGAAAAGTCATATCCAAAAAGTTCTATATAAAAAGATGTAGGAGAAGAAAAAAGGACATTAACAACTCTCGTTTTGTGTAAATGTCATCCATCAAATCTCTCACTTTCTTCCCACCTTTTTCGTACTTTTCCTTTCATTCATTATATATTTCTCCCATGTATAGATTACTAGGCTTCTAGGTTAGTTCTGCTGTAATTTAATTATAGATTCTGATGTTTGATTAAAATAATGTCTTTGTTTTTTTATTATTGTTTTAGGTCATTTATTTGTTTATCTCTAAATTACATAAAAATGAGTTTTACATCATATATATGCATCTTGATTATAAGAGTCTAATGGTTTTTAATTTTAATTGAGAATATACTTTGATTAAACTAAAAAACTTTCAAATAGTTGAATGAGTTTTTGCTAGCAATTAAGAATGTATTTTAATTAGGGTAAAAACTTTAAAAGAATTATTCAAGAATATGCTTTGATCAATTAACTATTACTTGGTAAGGAGCTAAAAGAATAAATATGATTAAGCATAATAGAATTAATTGAGAATATATTTTGGTTGAATTTATTTTGAATAATATAAAAAGTTTTATCTTTTAATTGAGAATCTACTTTGGTTAATAATGAGAAGTTCAACAAATTAATTAACAATTTAATTTAATTAATTTTAAATAAAAACAATAATCAATTAATAATAGATAATCGATGATGAATCTATTTTGAAAAACTAGTGAATAATCCAGTTTTACTAAAATTGTTTTAAAGTATTTTATTATTATTTTATTTCATTTATTGTTATCAAATTCACATTTATATCAATCTTCAATATTAAATCCATTAGGTTAAATTTTTACTTCTATCTTTTATTTTTTGTATTTTATTTTATTAACCTTTCATGTAAGATTTTATAAGAATCAACGATTAAAACACTAGTGCAGAAACGCTGTTTAACGTCTGTTAATTTGGGCTTTTAACGTCACTTTTCCAACCGACGTCTATATGGGTGATGTCAATGGGACGTCGAAATTCCATATAACTGACATCTACTTAGACGTCAGTTCACGCCATCCCCGTCGTCTATATAGACGTCGAAATATGCCAAAAACTGACGTGTAATGGATACAGACGTCGGCCTATGCACTAACCGACGTTTATCTTCACTATAGACGTCCGACATAGCATTAACCAACGTCTAATATAGCCGTTGTATTTTAGTACATTTTTGATCCTGTCTTTCAATAGCCTAGTATCACACTCTCCCTTCGCTAGCTTTCCCACAATAAAAAGCTTGCGTCTTTTGCATATCTCATGACATTTCAACCCAAAACCGAACCTGGGTCGAAACTAGGCAACGACCCAAGTTCCATTTTGGGTCGAAACGCCATGAAACATACAAAAGACGCCACTTTTCTTGTGAGGAAGCTAGCAATGGGAGAATGTTGTATTACGTTACCCAAAGAGAGGATCAAAATTGCACTAAAACACATTTTAATCGGTTAGTAAATGATATATGATGAAGAAACCAATTTAATCGGACTAAAACAAAGTTTAAATGATTGAAATAAGAAAAGAAAAACGCACCTGCAATGCTTAACCGCGAGAAAGAGAAAAGGAGAGGAGGAAGAAGATTGTGCGCGTAACTGCGACAGATAGAAAAGGAGAGGAGGAAGAAGATTGTGTGCTTAACTGCGACAGAAAGAAATGGAGAGGAGGAAGAAGATTCTGCGCGTAACTACGATAGAGAGAAACGGAGAGGAGGAAGAAGACAATGCGCGTAACTGCGAGTTCGTTGTTACTTAAACATGAAATGATGCGTCAGTTACCTCACTAATCCAACGTCCAATAGACTTTTCACATGCCCTTTTTCAGGCCATTTAGACATCGGATGCAAGGGTAGTGACGTCTCAAGCGCTGAACGAAGTGACGTTTCAGTATCCGGTCAGTCCAGTAGACGATTGGGACCTTGAGGCGCCGACGTCTATATAAGCTTATAGACGTCGGTCCTGAACAAATGGACGTCTATTTTGCCTGCCGTTGGTTGAATTGCATTAATTGCAGCCATATAGACGTCGATCCCCTGTATAAACTAACGTCCAATAGACTTTTCACATGCTTTTTTCAGGCCATTTAGACGTCGGTGCTGGAAGACGCGACGTATACAGTATTATAGACGTTGGTCTATATCGAAATCGACGTCCATATCGCCAACTTATTTACTAAAATACCACCGGTCAGTCATATACGTCGCTCAACACTATAACCGACGTCTATGGGGTGACGTTAAATAGCGATTTTGCACTAGTGAAAATTAATTTCGTATTCATTGAGATATGATAACTTAACCATATCTAATTTGTTAAGTAGATATTACTAACTTAACAATGCTAAAGTTACATTGGTCAAGTAATGGTAATTTGATAACGTCAACAACAACTTATCAAATTTGATATCGTTGTCAAAGATTACTGATAGTATTTTTAATATTTTGATTCTTATTTTTTTTAATTAATTTATTTATTTTTATTTATTTAAATAGAGAAATTTTAAATATTTATTTAAATATCATCACATTATAAATAAAAGCTTTGCTCTTTGGACATTATATTTGAATGAAAAAAAATAGGTAGGGTGATTGCCATTAATGGCTAATTTTATAAATAGAAATAGATTAATCGTAATAAATTACTTTATTTATAGACATTTATGTTAAACTATAAATAAATGTATTTATAAAGAATAATAAGTTCAATTCTTATTTGTATTTATTATTATCAAAACTCTTAAAGTAAAATTTCATATAATACTTATAATTACTTCTTGGTAAGTGTACCAAGTGATATAAGTAGTACAATGGAAGTTTAAGTGTATTTTTTTTCAAGAGATTTGTTTCTGTTTGATTAATTGTGTTTATTTACTAATTTAATCTATGAATAAGAACATAATTCAAATATTTGCAAAAGCATGTAAAGCTACTAAAATAAAGTTACAAAGCAATCAGGGCAAAATTTTATTGAGGTTGGATTTCACAAAATAAACTTAATGCAATAATTTACACAATATATCTCCACATACTTCACACAATAAGCACACAAGTCATAATTCTTAGAAAAAAAGTCGTAAACCTTTATTAAAAATATTAATCCCTTAGATATGTTAACACAAGTTTTGCATTAAGAAAATGTGTTTAGAATGAACAAGAGATTAAAGTTTATGTCTAAACCAAACTTCTTGGTCATTTTATCTATGTTTAGGTATCAAAATATTTTTCAATAGATAAACAATCATGCTTATTAAGATTAAAGAAAGAACGCCAGAGTAAATGAAAGATATTATATTGTATAGAGAAAACTACAACAAATTTAGATATATTACACCCAACTCCATTGAAACGGGAGTTTAACTTCTCTACACATTTGGAACTCAAAATGGATCAAAACAATAAAATGAACGAAGAAAAATGAAGTCTTTAAGCTCTAGATACACATATGTTTGTCTCTTGGTCTCTAGTTGTGTTCCCACACCAAAAACCATTCATTTCATCTCACTCTTAACTTTTTAACCACTATCAAAAAGTATTGGACAAGTTAAGTGAGAGGTTACTTACATGAAGTACCATTACTCGTTAGGCGAGTTTATGGCATTCTTGTTGGACAAGTGCTTCAGTGATTCGGTGAGAGGGTCCTAGAAAGTAATTCTTCGTTAGGTTTAATAATTTGGTAGGTTCTATTTTTCTATCACTCTCAAATAGACCCTTATTTATTGAATTTTTTAGGTTTAATTACCTTTTTAGTCCTCAAGTCGGGGGTTGAATTTCCGTTTGATACCCGTTTTTAAAAGTGATTTAGTTAGATCTCCATGTTATTGATTTTGCTTTCAATAAGTCCCTTCCGTTAAATAGCTTGCAACGGCGTTAATTTACGCTTACGTGACAGTATTTTTTTTCTCTCTTCTGCTATTCTTGACACTTCTTTCTCTCTCAAAGCTGAAGAGCAGGATCTTGAAGATACTGCCAAAAGCTGCAGCGGCGGTGACATTCCAAAACCCTCCGTTCAGCCCTGACCGGGATCACAAGTTCAAGAGCCATGGCGGAGGCTTCTTCTCTGGCCCCATGATTCCCGACGAGGCTAGAAGAAAACCCAGGGATGGCGGCGTCGAAACTCAAAAGCCCACATCGCCCAAAATCTCCTGCATGGGACAGATCAAGCACAAGAAAAAGCACATTAAGGGCGGTCGAAGACCATGTCGATGCCCACACGCGCCACGGATTCCACCACTCCCAGAGAGCCCACGGAGGAAAAGAAACGGGCTTCGAAGTTTCAGAGGATGTTGTTCCACACGGGGAAACCGAAACCTCCGGCGAGGAAAAAATCTGATGCGGACGACGAGAGAACGCCGCCGCTGGGTCACATGAGGCGATTTGCAAGTGGGCGTGAGACTTTTTCGAATTTCGATTGGAAGGCCCAGATTGCGCCTGATGAAAGGGATTGCTATTCGGACAACGATGATAGAGTGGAGAGCGATGCAGAGGATGAGGTGGTAATCCCTTTCTCTGCTCCTCTGACGGTCGGTGGTGCTCCTATGCTGAGTTTGCAGCCTCGGAAAGAGATTAATCTGTGGAAGAGAAGAACCTTGGAAGCACCTAGGCCTCTTCAGTTGAATCCTGTGCTTACGGCCAAATGATTCTTTTCTTATTCAGATTTTTAGGTTTCTTTTTAATCATTTCTTTCATTCTCTAAACAAACACTGTTCTTGGTGTTCATGAACACGTATTTTGTTTCCTTCTTCTTCCCATCGCTGTGTATAGAAAACATGGTTAATCATAAAACATGGTATAGCGATCAGATTCATTTGATTTATCCTACCTATTTTATTTACTTTTTGTACGAAGAAAATATACATAGAATTCAAAGCCAGGGTGATTGCTGGGAAAATTTCAAAACAACAAAAATTAATGAAAGAAAAGAAAAAAGTGTTTAAGGTTAGATATGGAAGGAAGAAAGGGGTTGGTGGTTGCATTTTCTTAAATATGTCCACCGACGCTTTCGATCAATACGACCATTCTTTTAATAATGTTCCTTTAAGTTTTCGCCTCAAAACTTGTATTCTCTTATTAAGTAGTGTCAGGAACAGCAGAAAGAAAGAGAAGAAAAATATTGTAAGATAAACGTAAATTAACGCCGTTATAAGTTATTTAACGGAAGGGATCTATTAAAAGTAAAATCAATAACATAAAAATTTAACTAAATCACTTTTAAAAGCGGATATCAAACAGAAATTCAACCCCAACTTGAAGACTAAAAAAATAATTAAGCCATTTTTTTAATTGAATCTTTAATTTTGAAAAATTGAAATAAATAGAACTTGCCCGTTAAATTGAACTAATAAGCATTAGAATTATGTTGACATTGACAGTGATGTTACTTTTGTTAATGATGTGATAAATTGTTAATAATTATAGTTGAGTCTGACGTGAAATTTTATAATGATGTGGCAAATTATTAATAATTTTTTTTAATGACGTAAGAATAATAACATCTAGGGGTTCACCCGCCACCATCTTTTCCCTCGCCACTATTTCTACTTGCACCACCATTACGACCGTTCAGCCACCATTTTCGTCACCTTCACAATTAGAATTGCAAAAACCTAAAAAATCAGGAAGCGACTGTCAAACTTGTTTTTTCCCACCAGAATCGCAAACTGAATTGTCTCTGGAAATTAGAGATTTGGTTCGAGAAAGTTTAGGGTTTCACAGAACCCCATTTTCACAAACTGTGCGTTGGCGCACACGGTTTCGTTGCACCCCCAAATGAGCAGCGATGACGGTGCTACCCCGCCGCATATTTCGGCCATGATCTGGGAGAACAGAAATTAAAATGGATTTGAATTGAATCGTAGTTATGGTGGATAAAAAGTTGGATCGAGTTTGTAACATAGGTTAAGAAAATTGAGTTTGTAACAACAACACCCTTACTTCCTCCTCCGACAGTGTTGGCGGCAGTACCGCCTCCTCCCACACGGAGGTGCTTCCTTCTGGAGTAGATAAAAAAACCTTTCCTCTAATTGTAAATGTTAGGATATTTACAGAGGTTAATTATATGTGGGTTACCTCATTCGAGAACTCTCGCTTGCCTTTAATATAACTTTTAGCCAAAACTCATTGATAGTGAGTGTTTGTGATCCTGACAGAGTTCGTGATTATTATTTTTACTGGTTTCAGAAAACAAACAATGAAACCTACAGAAGGAAAAGGTCTCAGTAACCTGTTTCAACTTTTTACAAATACTTTTTCTTAGTTCTAAAGGGCACATAGAGGAGTTCCTTCAACAATAGACCTAACACAGGTCTTATATTATGTTTCACTTTCCAGGAGACACTTTTATATAAGTTTGTTCTAGCTCATCAAAAACTCGAAATTTATGATTTTTCGCCCATTGTATGGTGAAATTAACTTCTTTTGAAAAGCTTAGTGAAGGGCTATTTTACTTTAAAAATGTTTGAGTTAGTTTCGTTTTCCCATGTTTGTATTTGTATGCTATTGAAGAAAACATTAACTTGGCAATTCTCTCGAGTTCAGACTTGGTGACATGTAAAATTGAGCCAAACCAGCATTTGTTTAAGAGTAATGAATGCACCATTATGGGTAGGACAATTCATATCAAGTTTAACATGAACTGATGAAACTTGATAATGGAGTTGGTGGAGGGATATTTTTATCTGAGTTTTATTTTTGTCTGTCCTATGGATGTTTTAGCTATGAATGAATGACAATGTGATGTACAGTCTACAAATAGAAGGGGATAAAGCAATTAAATTCTAAATCTTTACTAATTAAATTTAAAATCGGAGGCCAAAGTTTGGAGTAAGAAAGCCAACTACAAGCAAAAGAAAAAGAAAACTTGCAAATTGATACATCACTTCATTCGGCATACCTAATGACCAGTCAAATTCTCAATCCCAATTCAAAAACATCATCAAGAAAATGCAATTATACTGACAGTTGTTTGTAGAATTTGGAGAAATACTGAAAACTTCAAAAGATAAAACATAAAAAGAAGAAAACATTATCAGATGAAAACACTTGACTATTATAAACAAAACTGACAACAATATGAATACTAAATACACGTAACATTTAAATGGGAGCAAAATTCCTGTATTAGTAAGGTGGATTCATTTTAGGTTAATTTGAATGGTAAAATGGTCTGAACTGGAGTCAATAGCTTTAATTAGAAGTCTACAGTCTCTCACAGCTAGACTCTCTCTTTTTGGATACAGAAATTCTTTCATGTTATTAAAATGGATACAGATTTTTGTACAAATTCAATAGCGGTGGTTTCAATTCAAAGAAAATTACACCAAAAAAATTGACAGAGGTTGTAATGTAACATATAAAAGATCAAAGGGTAAAGAAATAAATGTTCTGTAAACAATGACATACGATAGAACAAGACCAGAGCTTCTTCAAACCACCCGAATCCTCAAGCAACGATTCCAAAAGTAAGAAAGAAAGAAATGTTCAGAGAAATTTGTATAGTTCAACCACCATAGTCATCCCTCAATTTACTTTTATCTTTTATTATTTGCTTTGGGTTTTATTAAGTTTTCCTATAAGATTTTATAAGAATGAATTGTTATTTCAGACTCGTTAAGATATGACTTAGGGTTAACTTAACCTTTGTTAACTACTAACTTTCACAATACTAATATTACATTGGTCAAATAGTTGTAATTTGATAATGTCAATAACAAAGTATCAAATTTTGATCAAATTTATACTACTAAACAATAACAACTTGTGAGCATTGTCAAGTTAACATTTAACAAATTAGTTAGGTAAAAATTAACTCTAAGTTATTTTCTAATAAACACAAAATTAATTGCCAACAAATTCGTTTTTATAAAAATTATACAAAAAGATTAGTAAAATAAAATAAATATAATATAAGACGATAAAGATAAAAAAAATAAGTAAAATATTAATTAACAAAATAATAAATAAAATAAAGCATTAAAATTAGAAAAAGATAAAAAGAGATAAAATAATAATAATAAAGAAAATGGTTGATTTCACGGCTTTCTCAAAATAGAATTCATCATTTATTATTTAATTAAGGATTTTCATTCAATTCATAATTGAAATACAGGAAACACTAGAAAAGGGTTGAATAGTGGTTCAAACAATTTTCAAAAAAACGTTTAATAACTATTGCAAGTGTTAGATAAACAATAATAGTTGTTAAATGCTTGTGATTTTAAGTAAGTGTTTAGGAAAACGTTTTGAATAAGAAAAACAATAACACAAGTATTTTTATACCGGTTCATTCAACATGAGCTACATCTAATTCTCCCTTAAGACCTCTTAAGGGGTTCCACTAATCTTTTTTAAAGATTACAAACGAGTATAAACTACTCCTAGTGTATAAGTATTATCAACTACTTCTGATTCCTCTAGTCAACCTGACTAGTATGAATTTAACCACTCTTAGTATCAACCTTAGAAAATTGTTTAGAATGTTTAACTCAATTGAGTTAAACAATACAATTGTTTTAATTCACTTCTAAATATACAAACACAACTAGTGTTTGATTACAAATAAAGATTGAGATAACTCTAAAAAAGGAGATAAATACAATACAATGAAATTTGATTACTTGAAAACTTTCTCTTGTTCTAGGAATAGACTTAGACGATGTAAGCTTTTAGAGAGAATAACAGTGTAACAATTTAATGATAGCAAAAGCTTTTCTTATTTTCTTTAGTGAGTCCTCCTATATAGATTTCTTAAAAAGATGATCGTTACTTAGAAATAGTTGACCTTCTTAAAGAGTAGGTGGCTTCTTGTACGAAGATTTGTACTTTTCTACATCTTGGGAAAGAACAGCGTTGCTTTAGCAGTGAGAGCTTGTACAACTATGGCAGGACATAAAGCTACAGGGAAACGTTACATGAATGTCTTCCTATTTCACAATGTCTTTCTGATCCATGTGCAGTGGTTTTTAGTAAAGCTAAGTGTTGTCAATATCTCCACGGGTAAAGAGAGAAAAAGCAAAGCAGACAAATGTATAGTACGTTCATGCATTTAATGTTCTTTACATTAAGAGAGCATTGAAGCACGATTCGTAATATGAGCGTTTAGCACAAGTCTGTGCTTTTTAAAGTAGTGTCTTAATAATAAATTGTTCAACGTTTACTACTCCTTTCATTAGACGTGCTTTTGTCCAATATTATTTAACCTTTTATAATTGACATGTCATTAACTATCTTGCTAACATTTATTATAGATGTTATAATATGTACTTCGTTTATACGTTTATACATTATACGATGTACACTACAAGAAAAATCACAATTACATACGGTCAAAATCCGTATATAACCTCCAAAATCCGTATATAAAATGATATTACATACGGATTATATACGGACCAAAATCCGTATATAAAAGAAGCGTAGGTAAGTTATATACGGATATATCCGTATATAATTTACATACGGAAAAATCCGTATATAATTTACATACGAAAAATCCGTATATAAAATCCGTATATAATTATATACGGACAATCCGTATATAAAATCCGTATATAATTATATACGGAAAATCCGTATATAATTATATACAGAAAATCCGTATATAATTATATACGAAAAAATCCGTATATAATTTATGATTTTATAAAAAAAAAAATAGGTGATTCTGCATCTGCATTTAATAGTTATGAGTTTCAATAGCTGATAAAAGTCAACATAACTAACAAATTGCCAAAAATCATCTAATATAGATAAACATTTATAACTATTTAATAAAAGATATAATTCACTGAAAACTTTCAACATTTATAAAAAGTAAGACATAAGTTTCGAGCTAAATGGTTTCTATATACAAGAAAAGACAATGCAAAAGTAAAAAAGTTGTACAAGAAAATATATAAGGATCCTATACTTGAATGAATAAATAAAAAATCTGTCCAAAATGGTAAAATATCAAAGTCTAAAGGTAGAGAAAGATGTTTACAACAACTACAATATCTTCTCTAGATAGAAAAAGATGTCGCCTTGCGCTATTCTTTTCCAAACATGATGTCTAGTCCATTGCTCAATTTCGCATAATGTGAAATGTTATAGGGTAAAAAGCTATCACCGTGTCAATAGTTGTCAAAGCAAACTGCTCCAATACCCTCACTTTGCCCCGACCTACAATAATAAGGAAAAAAAGAAATACAATTAATACTTTTAAAAAGTTAATTAAAAGATTCTACACTTAACTCATTAAATTAATAGAAATTTATTATGTCACTTTTTGCGAGGAAGACTTTTTTCTTATTTTCTTTTCTTAAGAGTTTTTATCTAAAATATTATGAAAAAGAAGTCAACTAATTAATAACAATTGAATCCAAATTTACAACAAGATTATACTAAAATCACAAGGTATGGTGCATAATATTAGTTCAAACCTCTTGGTACATTCACACGTTCATACATCCAAATATAATTAATTTTGCAGCAATCCAGTTAATACTTTTAATATAATATACTAATAATCCCAAAGGAAAAAGTTTATTACAAACCATCTAATATATATATATATATATATATATATATATATATATATATATATATATTATAATATTTTACACCCAAAATTTGAAATGAAAACTTATCCTAGCTTGCTATATAATATATAACGTAATAAATGTATTGATGAATAGTTTAATAGCTAGTGTTAAATCCAATTAAATGACCTAAGATAATGAGAAACCAAGTTATAGAAAGAGTCATAATATTATAGTTAAAATTGCAAGGTTTATAAGAAAAATTAAGATGCTTAACCTCTTCATTAGAAATCTTAATTATAATGAAGAAAATAATATCATAAGTTTCCCAAATCTCACCTGGATAAATCAAATCTCATCTTTAATGTAATGGAATGAACTAATGGTCATAAATACTATTTGTCTAAAACTGACACATCACAAATTAAATTAAATGGTATAAATTTAAAAACATAATCAATAATTTATAGAGCTTTATTATAAATGGTATAAATTTAAAAACATAATCAATATTATTATCTACATTCCAAAGTAAACAATCAATAATTTCATTTTAGAGCAACCTAGAAAATAATTGCTTAGCATTATTAGATAATTAATTACCTGAACATGCCAAACTTCAGGATCATCTTCACCAACACTTGGAGCATCATTGATGCCAATAAAATCTGGAATTCTTTCCAACCTTAGCAAAGCATCATCGTAAGAAGTAGTCAACTTTTTAATCCCGTGAGGTTTTGAAGCTTTTAACCAGCGCTCCTCAAAGTTAGTTAAAACATCATAAGCCGCTGGACCATCAATTTTAGAATGCAAATCATGCCATGGCTCCCGAGGACAACCACCAACATTACCCTGTCATGAAATTTACTCTTGTTATAGAAATTAATTGGTCTCCGTATTTCAAATAATAATAGTTAGAAATTGCACCTAGCAGATTTCTAGCTACAAATTCCACCATGATATAAATATACTGCTGAACATTTCCTCCAAAAACTGTGGCTTTTATTGATAAATTCCAGTTGTGCAATTAGGGTACTTGAATATAAATAACGATATATCAATGGGAGCTGCACTATACACAGCATGTAGTGATGAAAAAATTATCTTTCTTATAAAAAATGGAAAATATTTTTTTTGCAGCTGCTTTGATTCATTCTTTGCATATCATATCAAGAAAATGATAGAAAACAGTAGCTAATTTTCATTGGTCAACAATGGAATCTGAAATAGAGATTACCGTGAAAGTGGGGTTGTGGTAGTCATCCTTATGATCTGTATTCAATGTTCTAAAAGTAGGGTGGTGGGGAGTATCATATCGCCCGTCACACAAATCAAGTCCACCAACAAATGCTATCACTTTTCTTCTACAATGTGGAGGAACAAAACTAAGGGAGAGAAAAGATAACTAACTACTAAGGTAACTTCTGAAAGCATATATAGTAACTGGTATAAATCTCTTCTTCGTCAACTGCAAACAAGTAGTGTGGGGTGGTACCACTTACATAACAATGCTTACGTGTGACTAGTCAAAGAGTTAGTGTACAGACAGCCCACGTGATCACTGGTGCAGGGGAAGCATGATGAGATGCTACTATGCTAGGATTCAATTACAAGGTATGGGACGGGAGTCTCACACTACAAGCATGGGAGTCTAGAGTGGTTCTCACTTCTCTCAATTTTCAGACCAATTTCACATAAAAAAAATGGGATTCTATTGATTGCTATCGTAATTTAATGTCAGAAAACAAAATTATGGTTAACATTGATACTGTTTTCTGCTTCAAAATGCTTGTTAAGTAAAATAGCCCCATCTGGATGAAGAACTATCATCCTTATGATATCAATGACTGCATAGAAAAAGCACAATAAGTAAGGAGACCATTTTCCTAAAGACTAGATTAGTTCACTGATATAAGTGAGGACAAAAAATTGAAAAAAAAAGAAATTCCAATGATTTTCTCAAATTAGCAACAAAAGTTTCTTGAAGTACAACAAAAAGGAGCAAAACAAGAGACAATAACTAACCAGGAAATATCATTGCAATAGGCCATGATCGAAGCAGATTCAGTAACAAGTCTATATCAGAGTCTGCAAATTTACTAGAATGATAATGTGAAGTATCTTTCAGAATTTTAACAATGGCACCCAGTCTGGAAACATTGAGCTCAGTCAAAGACAAGTTCTGCTTTTCCTGCATGAGATTCAAAAAATATAACCAATTCATGTATGCTCCGTAAAAGTTGAAGCCCACTTGCTAAAATGTGCAGCTTTATTGTTATTAATTCTTATACATAGTTCATATGCAGAGTTTCTCATAGGTAGTTGGAAATCATGTGTAAGTCCGTATTAAAGGACATCATAAACTTCAGATTTCAAGTCTTTAATCAAAAGGCAGTTTAAGTTATCATCATCAACAAGCACATTGGAGTTCGAAATGATCATGGGTAAAGCAGACATGGAAGATTAAAACATTCCCCAATCCTGAACATGGCAACTTTGAAGTTCCTTTGGCCAAAAGTATATGATTTTAACCGTATCTATAACAAATTAATAACCAAAGAAGAATAAAACATCTACCATATCTACCTGGTCAGATTGTAATGCATTATTGAACTCAATAATCTTTTTAAGAATCCCATCAAACTGAGCAGCATAAAAAAAAAGCATCCCTTTCTGACAACATAATTTAATAACAGGGTATGAGCTAAAAAATTACATAATAAGTCAAAGAGGGAAAAAGTACAAAGTTCCTCACAGAAATTGTGTTAAAAGAACTATTACACTACTTTAAGTACCATCCACTTCCAAATGGAATCAAATTACTCGTCCATTGAGCAACATTCTATAAAGATGATATGCTGGCCTTCTTGTAATAGTAGCAGTAAAAATGAGCTAATAATAGCAACACATAAGAAACTAATGAAATAATAATTAATAAGTTTCTACTGACCCTATTAAGTCAGTTAAAGTCACTATTCCAAAACATTCATAGAACAACAAGATAACTTCTCCTGATGTGGCACAAGAAAGTGAGTCTGTTCATTATTAAATCAGGATTAAACATGCTGCCTGTAGGTAAAAACATGTACCTGATCGATTGTATGGAAGCTTACGGATAGGCATACCATCACCAATATCCACATCAAACACTGAATAAACACAGGCAAAGTTTATAAGAAATGAATCTGCAGAAGGCAAACCTAATTAAGTGTTCAGGGAAGCAAAGAAAACTGACCATAATCATACTGAATACCATCAAACAGTTGGCGATTTGATTCCTCAGGTCCATCAACAACTTCACCGATCTTTAAGTAAACGAGAGTTGTTAATAAAAAATCTTATAATATCATCTATATTTGCCACTGTAACTTGGATTTCAATTAGGCAACAGAAATAGATAGTTTAAGTGAAATACAAAATATAGAACAGAGGGAATTACTTTATCCCACTTCTGTTCTCTCTTGTTCCATCCATATGCCACCCCATTATCCCCCTCTCTCACTATTTTTGTCTGGCCATCAGTTGATCCTGTTAAGAACCAGAAGATGCTTAAAACAGAAACCATGTCAAAGACGAGTGCTCGAAATGCAAGAAAGTTATAACATAGTTAAAAAGAGGAAGGGATGTTCATTCTCTAACCACGTATCATGCAAATGTATAAATTACAGAATGTCATTAGCCAACAGGTATAACAGAACTGTGGAAAACCTATAAGTTATGACTCATTTAATGCTACAATTTCATTCAATCAAGCTCGGCTCTCCTATCTGAAAAGACATTCAAAGCTGAAAATAGCATCTGTTTTACAAAGATGAGCGATCTTCAACCAATGTGATGCCATTACTTGCAAATTATATCTGTCTCCCCAACCCCGATTCCAACACTCCAAAAGAAGAAACAAATGGTGGGGGTAAGGGGTAATGCTCATGCTAAATGGAATTTAAAGAGAAAAACAGTTAAATGTATACCCGGGATCTTTAGTGCCTCCAAGCCTGGTAACTCTTCTAATTTCAATCCTCCAACCCTCTTCCTAGCAAAAGGGACAAATATTTTGAAAAGATTGACACTCCAACCACGGCTTGCGAGACCAACCACAAATGTGCCAAATAAACCAAACAACGAAAAAGATTAGGGTTCGCGATTAACGATTTCATCGATTACTAAGCATTAGGATTAGGGTTTACTTACCAGATGAAGATACTCCTTCAGCATCCAACTACTACACCCGACGAACAAGGAGATTGCTTGGTGAACGCCGGAACACGACGGACACTTCGACAGAGACAGAGGACACAGAAGCAGAGCACGACGGACAGGGACTGTGAAGAGGGCTGGAGAGAGGGACAGGGAGAGCGAAGACGGCTCGAGAGAGGGACGGCGAGAGCTCCAGGGTTCGAGAGAGAAAGGACTCGAGGGTTCGGGGAGAGAGATAGCTCGAGGTTTTCAGAGAGAGTAGCTCGACGGTTCGAGAGGGATAACAAAGAGTGAATGATAGGTTTCAGCTTCTAATTAATAAAAGTACGTTTTTTTAAAAATTATTTTTGAAATCCGTATATAATATACTTTATTCTACTTACATACGGGTAATGGAATTTCAGGGGATATATCCTTATGAAATTTTCCCGCCGCCACGCGCCAACTTTATGTATGAAATTTATATACGGAAAATCCGTATATAATATCTGTATATAATTTTTTTTTAAAATCCGTATGTAATATCTGTATAAAATATTTAAATTATATACGGATTTAAATCCGTATATAATAATCCGTATATAATTTTAATATTTCTTGTAGTGGTATGTTATCAAAACTCGGGTTGTTAGACAGTTTAGTCTCTCTAGACGATCTTGTCTTAACAATTATTGTCTTAGATTTTTCAAATTAATCAATGTAAATTTTAAATTAATTTGTGTTAAACCCCTGACAAGTGTACCAGATCGTATCAAATAATAATAGACCGGTAAGTCCAGATATCGTTACCCAAGGGACTCACGACACTAAACATTTGTGTTCTTGCTTAACCAATCAAGACTATAAAAACAATATTTTGGGGTTTTTGAATTCATAGTGCGGAAAAATAAACATGAATGCAACTTTGATCAATTGAAGCTAAACACAAAAGTGAATGGATGATGTTGATAAAATGAGATGAGTTTGTTGTTAGGGTTTAGATTTCACCTAATCATTCTCATATATCTACTATTCTTATTAAATTCGCTTTATTATCAATGTTCATGCAACTTTCTAAATTACTCTAAACCCGATCGCTCGGGGAAAAGAGCCTATTATACCATAATTACTAGTTTACTATCGCTAGTCTCCCTAGTAATTACTAATGCATTAATCACAGAAGCTTAAAAGCAATTGACCGTCCTACTCCTATCCCTAGGTAGTATTGCATGATCAAGAGAATTCTTAACAGTTCTAGATTTTCCTGTACGTCATCGTATCGACAAAATCAAAGATCATGACACCAAATGAGTTAAATGATGCAAGCTCTATCCGCAGAAAAGAAAACTCAAACTATTGATAATACAAGCATATGAATAAAATAAGAACTTTGATATATGAGAGTTTAGAGGTTACATCTTTCCCCAGCAACAAATAAGATTAGTTCTCCATCGTCATGGAAGAACTAGGTCTACAATGGAATGAAAGAGATATAACCCTAAAAGGAGAAAATGAGAGTTGTCAATTCCCTAAATCTGCCCCCAAAGGGGTGAAAAGTGTGTTTCTGTGCCTAAGCCATCAAAAGATACAAACCCTAGAATGTCTGGGTCTTTAAATAGGACATAAAAATAACAAAAAATAGGTTCAAGCCCAAACAGATCATAAAAATCGCATAAAATATATCAAATCACGATCTAGTTGACTTTTTCTGCATTCTGATTGACTTTTCTACACTCTGGTTGACTGTTTGACTTTTCTGCATTTTGTTTGACTTTTATGCACTGCAACCCCTTAATATTTCAACCCTTCTTTCAAATCATTCCAAAATCCTATAAAATCAAGGGAATTTAATGATAAAATTATAAAACATGTCCTCAACTCTCTTATTCACAAAACTAAAGAAAAATCATGAGTCAAAGCAAGTTTCTAAGTTAACAAGGGTGCATTTGATATCAAAATTAAGTATAAAAATAACGATTTTTCAACCGTTATCAATTTTCTCGGCGTTCTCACTATTCACAAAAGTACATTTTCAATTAAAAATAAGAACTTTGTAGACTAATCATAGTAAATTTGGCCAAAGTACATTCTCAATTAAATTACGATGCCTAATCATATTTATTCTTTTACCTCTTATATAAAGTAAAAAGCAAATTAACCAAAGTACATTCTCAATTATTGAAAAAATCTCATTTAATCACATGAAAATTTCTAAATTTAATTAAAGTAGATTCTCAATTAAAATTAAAAATTCTTGGACTCACATGATTCATATGTTTGGTAGATTTAATACCGTGTACAAAACATTACTTTTACTTTACTGAGAGAAAAAAAAAACATCGATAAAAATAAATTATAACAATATTCAAAAGAACAAACCAATTATTTCATTCTAAACTCGAAATCTATTAAGAAATTATAGTAGAATCAACCCTAGAGGCTTAACACTTCATTGAATGTAGAAATAACATACAAATAGAAAAGGAGAGAGTGAAAAACATGAAGATGAGAGAGAGGATTAAATTAGGTCTCCCAAAGGGTTCCATTATATTAGAAAAGCCTTTTTATACTAGTTGAAAAAGGCTTTTTTACCGGTTTTCGAATTAGTATAATAGGGGTATAGAAAGTATTTGACTTTTTGTATCGACTACAAAACTGGTATAAAAGTTCTTTTTTTATACCGGTTCTAGAACTGATATAGATTATAGTTTTATATAAAAAGAACGAGTTCACTTATTTCATCTACATAAGATCATAAACTCATTAAAGTTTAAGACTTAATGTTGGGGCAAATCGGCAAGTGTACCGAGTCGCATAAGTAATATAAAATGGTAAGACCAGATATCGTATCCTAGAGGACTCTCAGCGCTAAACAGTCGTGTGATAACAAGATTAATTAAGAATTAAATAAAATAAAAAGAGATCATTGGGTTTGAATGCAAAAACATGAAATTAAATCTGAATGTAATTGATCAATAGCAAAGGAGCACAGAGATGAACGGATGTTGATTAATATGAGATGGGTATGTTGTTGGGGTTAGATTTCAACCAAGTTCCCTCTCATGTATATAAGAATTCTTCTTTATGTATTAATTCCAACGTCTCTCACTAAATTACCTAAACTCAATCCCTTAGTGAATAAGTCTGTCTCTAATTACCAGTTCATACAATTCCTACCATTCCTAGTAATAAGATGTGAAGAACAAGAGATTAAGACGACCAAGACTCATACCCTCATCCCTGAGAAATATAACCCTTAGGAGTAATTCAACAAGAACCTAAATTGTAGGGAACCTCCCGGCACTCATGCAATTCATAAATCATCCTAATGAATGAGTTAAACACAGCAAGCATTGAAACAGATGAATTACTCTAAAAATTAATGGAAAAGCATATGGAATTAAGAATATTCGCTTAATGCATGAGATATGTGCACTTAGCGAATTAGTTATTTTCTTTGGCTTTTAAAGTGGGAAATAGACAGAAAGATCGAACACCTAACAGAAGTTCCGGACAAAGGAAAGAAACAAAAACATCTCAGGAACTTCTGGAGACTACTTCAAGTTATCAAGACATCGTTTTTTCAAGGGATTGCTTCAAATGTGTGCGTTTTAGATGACTAGGAGTAGTTAAATTTCTCTTTCGTTGGGATTGGATGTAATGAACCCACTGTGATGTAATTTTCCTGTTCAATATATTGTTGTTTGTTCCTATGCTCTCTTTCTTGAATTTATTATCATTGTATGAAAATATAATGTTATTTGAAAGTCTTTGATTACTAGAAAGTAAATTTGAACATGGACATAGATATAGCACCTGAGTGATTTGGGATCTAGGGATAGACTCAATAACTTGGTCATTCTTAACATCAGACTTAATGCAAATTGTATGTTAAATTGACTAAGGGATTAGAAATTTGATATATTAATTTAGAACTAGTTGCTAAGGGATTAAGACTAGTATGCTTTCATGTGAATGTTTAAATGAAATAATGAAATATTGAACAGAGTTTTATATTCATATGATTCATGAAACTCAATTCCAACGAAGTTTTCTTTTAAATATAAATTCATTGCACACCAACTATTGATAAAATACCAAAAAGAGTTTCTTGTGTTGTTTTGTGCATTTTAATGTCTAATTGAGTTATAAAAGGAAGAATCGTCATGTGTTGTACAGGTCCGTTGGGAGAATGTTAATCCCCTGGCAAGTGTACCAGATCGTATCAAGTAATAATAAGTGGTAAGACCAAGTATCGTTTTCCCAAGAGACTCATGGCACTAAACTGTTGTACTTTTGCAAAACCAATCATATATGAATGAATTCATCTTCTTCATTAATGTTAATGCAAACTTTCTAGTCTACTCTAAACCCGATCTCTCGGCGAAAAAAGCCTATCACTAATTACTAGTTTACCATCTTTAGTCTCCTTAAGTAATTAGCAATGCAATATATTACAGAAGCAAATACAATTGATCGTCCTACTCCTATCTCTAGGCAGTATTGCTTAATCAAGAGAATTCCTCATATCGTGATTTGTAGATATCTCATGATACTAATCTTAGGGAGAGAAGAGGAGAGTTGTCACCACCTCCAAATCCACATACCCTAAGAGTGCGATATCTCCTCATGATATTCACAATTCATAAAATTTATGCCAAATATGAATAAATCATAACAAGCATTTGAGCAAAGAAGAATATCTCTAACAATTAATGGAAGAAGCATATATATTCAAGAACAATTCAAATACAAGAGAGTTTAGAGGTTACATCTTTTCCCAGCAACAAATAAGATTAGTTCTCCATCGTCATGGAAAAACTAAGTGAACAATGGAATGAAAGAGATAGAAACCCTAAAAGGAGAAAAGGAGAGTTGTCACCATCTCCAAATCTATCCCCAAAGGGGTGAAAAGTGTGTTTCTATGCCTAAGCCATCAAAAGATACAAACCCTAAGACGTTCTGGCCTTTAAATAGGGCATAAAAATAACACAAAACAAGTCCAAGCCCAAACAGATCATAAAAATCGCAGAAAACAAGTCCAAGTCCGCGTCCTCAGCGCTCAACGCTCAAAAACGGTGCTCAGCGTCCTGCGGCACTAGTGCTCAGCGCCTAAAACTGCCGCTCAACGCTCTGGTCAACTGGTTGACTTTTCTGGTTGACTGATTGACTTTTTTGGTTGACTTTTGTGCATTTTATTTAACTTTTCTGCATGCAACCCTTGATACTTCAATCCTTCTTTCAAATCATTCCAAAAGCCTACAAAATCAAGGGAATTTATTGATAAAATCATAAAACATGTCCTCAACTCTTTTATTCACAAAACTAAAGAAAAATCATGAGTCAAAGCAAGTTTCTAAGTCAACAAGGGTGCATTTGATATCAAAATTAAGTATAAAAATAACGGTTTTTCAACCGTTATCAGAGAACGATACTTTACTTATTCACTGTATTACTTGTAACGATTTGGTATACTTGTCAAAAAGTTATCACCAAAGAATTAAAACATTTTTTGTATCTCATGCTTAATAAACCAATTATAATAAATCCTAATTAAAATATTTTTTTAAAGCATAAAAACCAATTAAAAATCCAAGATGAAAGACTAAGTGAGAAAATAAAAAATTACATCACCTTTTAATTACCCAATTTTGTAGAAAATCTCTTTTTACAATATGATTCACACTCTACATCTTCAAACTTGATGTCATCACTAGTAAAAAAACGTTTAACGTCGGTTATATTGGGCTTTTAACGTCTGATTTTTGTCCGACATCTATACGGGTGACGGTAATGAGATGTCGGACCCTTTAGGTCAGACGTCTTTATAGACGTCGGACCTATATAGGTAAGACGTTTATATAGACGTTTGATCCATACAGGTCAAACGTCTCTGAGGTTGCTTCTAACTGATGGTGATTCGAGTTTACAACTTTATATTTTAGTTGAAGAGAATGTATTACATATTTTTTTTATTGGATGGTTTTAAAAACGTAGTAGAGGGAATTGGAGAGTGCAAAACGCAAGAAATCGCCGCCAAAGAACGCCGCCCAAGGACACGAGAATAACTGCACCAAAATCCAACGAAAACGCATTTTAATCGGTTCAAATGAAAGATAATGCATCAAAGAGTTATGTAATCGGAGTAAAACTAATTTAAAACGGTACAAAAGTGAGAAAACGAACCTGAAAAGCGTAACCCGTAGAGAGAAAACACGATGAAGATGATGAACAATGAGTGCGCGTAACGGTTGTCTCGCGATCACGGTGTTTTAATGCCGACTTTTAGAAGTCGGTTCCCCTATAACAGACGTCTAAAGGGCTTTAGAAGTCGGTTTCCGCCATAACAGACGTCTAAATGGAGTCAAAAAGTTACTTTTTAAATTTCTGGGTTTAGAGTTTAGACGTCGGTTCCCCCAATAACAGACGTCTAAAGGGCTTTAGAAGTCAGAGTGGCGGGATCAGACGTCTAAATGGAGTCAAAAAGTGACTTTTTAAATTTCTGGGTTTAGGGTTTAGACGTCGGTTCCTCCAATAACAAACGTCTATAATATTTTAGACGTCTGGGCTCTCCTAACTGACGTCTATATGTTTGACAGGTAGGTGAATAACCTTTAATTTCCACCATATAAACGTCGGGCCCCTCCTAACTGACGTCTATATGACTGAAAGAAATGACTTTTCACCCACCTGTCAGACATATAGACGTCAGTTAGGAGGGGCCCCGACGTCTAAAATATTATAGACGTCGGGGCACCTTCTAACTGACGTCTATATGACCAACTTATATACGAAAATGTCACTGGTCATCAATATACGTCACACTTACTCTTAACCGACGTCTAAGGGGTGACATTAAACAGCGTTTTTGCACTAGTGCATGATCCATCTAATGTTTGAGATGGAAATTCCTGCTTTTATTTGTACAATTTTATAAAACATCTCAAACACTTTAAAAGACTATTTTTGTGATGTTGTAATTATGCCGATATGAATTTGGTATAGTAATTTACTATGACCAAATCCAAATTTGTTATCTTTGAGACGTAGTGTCTTAACTGATCCAAATAAATCCACACATAATGGGCTATAAGTGGAAATAATTTTTTTTTGTTTAAAAGAGTTTTTTTTTATTTGTTTTCTATTTTAACATTTTTTATAATGAAATGGGTTCATGAGAGATGTCGAAAAATCTTCTAAGTTTTTCTTAGGTATGTTTTGAATACCTTTATAAGATAAACATGACTTAACTTTTTTTGGCAAATCCATTTTCACCTTCTTTTCAAAATAGAAAGAAATAAAAACTAACTTTTTGTGAAACGAGCCTAAACTAATGGAGAAAACATGAACAATGCTTCGTACTAGTGAGCTTCATTTGTCACTTAAGCGACAATTTAGTACCATCAATTTGTCACTTAAGCGACAAATCTTGGAAGTTATCATGTCTAATGCAATCAGACAATTTAGTACCATCAAATTATCATATGCATCAAATGAACAATCTTGTATTGATAGATTATCTTGTGTCATCATATAATTTGGTTCAATTAAAAAACTAAGAACCTTAACAGGATTTCACTAAACCAGTGCTCACAACAAGAAAAAAGTTATTTTAGATCTTCAATTCAAGGTCTTTAATTAGGGATGCAAAAAAATTTGCACCATCTGCAGATAAAATTCGCGAAAGATAGTTAGTATCCGCGGATATTTACTATCCGCAGGTTGAGGGTAATGAGTATTTTAATACCCGCTTATAAACGGGTCGGGTACGGGTATTATATTATTCGTACTCGCAGATATCCGCTACTCGCAAAAAATAAAAATAAATATTTAATTTATATTTATTAAGTTAAATTTAATTAAAATTAACATTAATTTATATTTTATAAGGTTAAATTTAATTAAAATTAAATTTTAATTTATATTATATTTTATATATCTTTTGTAATTTTATTTTAATAGTTTACAAAAATATATTTTTTAAATATTTGTGGGTATCCACAGATATCCACAGGTATCTGCGGGTTTTAAAATATCCGCGAATACTTTTTAAGCGGATATCCGTGCGGATAACATATCGAATAACAGATAGATTTTTTTTTGTCGAATCAGATTGCGAGTAAACACTATTTATATCCGACCCGTTACCATCTTTGTCTTTAACCATATCAAAGTAATATTTCCTCAATAACTATTGTGTTTTTCTTAGAGTCTTTAATTTCTCATTCTTTAATTTCAACTCTAATATAATTCTTCAATGAAATTCCTAAATGATGTTCTCTTTGTCTTAAGTTTAAATTGTTTGTACAAGTCAAATTTAAGCTTATTTAATAAATTAAGTCAAAATTAATCTTAAAAGTCAAGTCAAAATTTGTTTTAGAAGTCTTAAAAAGAAGCCGATTTTTTTTCTTAAATGTTAGGGTAACTAATTTTATTATTCGATGCATTTTTCAAAATCTATAAATATAAGAGTTTTTCTTTATTTGAATTATACTTCAAATACATACAAATTTCAATGTTTATAAGTTTGCTTATTTTGATAATATAATGCTATTTTACTAAGATTCTTAATTAAGGTAGTTTATTCAAAATGATAAATTAACATTTTGACTTATCCATTGAATTTCATAATTATTTTATTCTTTTTTTTTTCATTTTTTTTCTTTACATTACCTTTTTATCCTCCTTTATTTTTTTTATTCAAACCTATGTAAACTTTTCTTTTCTTGAATATTCTTGAATTCTATTGAAAGTTTCCCATCAAATAAAATACTCTACCATTTCCATCAATTGAAGTAATATAACAATGACGTATGCATTGGAGTTATCCAAATGAGTGTTGAATGACAATCATGTTACAAATATAAAACATATATTAATGCAATAGCTATAGATATAATAATGCAAACAAAGTCAGATTCGTATTATGTTTAAGAAATAATTAAAACTAGGTAAGTTGTATTATTATTGATATATTGGTAATAAAAATGTTAAGACTAAATTTCACTAGCGCACGTTCAACAAAATGTATTTATGTATATTTTATATGACTAATTGTATGATGATTAATTTGGAACTTAAGCATGATACTCCCTCCACACTATATTCCTTTTGCCCTTTTCCAAATTTAAACTGCTTTTAACCACTTTTTTTTTTCCAAAGTTTATGATGTGTGTTTCGAGAAGCACTTATTAACTGTTATATTTATTTTCCTTTCCCTTTTCCCCCTCTCTTATTTGTATTTCCTTTTTATGTAAAAGTTGGATTATGGGAAAATGGTTAAGAATTTACCTAACTTTCAATGGTTTTATAATTTAATTGTTCTAAAAGTGTTTAAAAGAGATTGAGTTCATACCCACACTTACCACACTAATAATAATTTGATCCCCGATTAATTTAGATAAAAACAAACATTATCATATTAATTTATTATATATGTTTAACATAAATTTGTGTAACTTATTGAGAAAATATACAAAAAAAAAGTGTAAAAAATTAGAGGAAAAGGAAAAACCTCAAGTAAAAGAAGAAAATGAAAAAAAAAATAAAGAAATATATTGTAGCCTCAATCTTCCTAATGCTTTGTTCATTTGGGAGAAGAATTGGGGGAAAGTGAGTGGATGAATTTGAGGGAATTTGAGAGTGAATTAATTATTATTTATTTGAGTAAATTTGGAGATAAATGAGAGTGGATTTGGAAGTAAAATTTACAAGAATTAGTGTAGAATTTGATTGATGTGAGAGATAAAAAAAATTGTTTAATTGGTAGAAATTAAAGATTACTAAAATACCCTTAGTTATTAATGTAATATAAAATGATAATTGTTAATGTTATATTTAATTGTAAAAATGATTATAAAGAGTAAAATATTGACATTAATTATTAAAATTAACTTTAATATTGTAAAAAAAATTATTTTAATAAAATGAATTTATTTTTAATTGTAATATTATTTATTACCAAGTTGAAATTGAATATTTTTAAAAACAAAAAAAATTAATCACAGAACCACCACCACCCAAACATAGCCTTTCTAACTTCTCTCTTCATCCAAATCCAAAACCTCTCTTTCTCCCTCTCTCTGCCTTCTCACTTCTCTCTCTTCACCTCCACCAAACCACGATTCCCCGCTTTCAAACTCTCGTCTTCCCACTATTCCTCCTCTCCTCTCACCATCGGCTTCCTCACCGATAATGTCCTCCGCCGTCTCAACTCTCTCGAATCCTTCCTCCACCGCAGCGACCTCCCCTTCGGCTCCCTCTTCGTTTGCCTCATGCGCCCCCACGAGACCTGTTTGACCATTCTCCTTCTCGCCCATTCCTTCGTCGAGTCCTTGCTCATTCCTGTCGCTTACGTCAACCTCCTCGCTTTCCTCATTAACCAGTACCTCCTCCAACGCCTGACACTCCTGCCTAACACTGTCACGCTCGTCGCCTTCTACACTTAAACACCATCGCCATCTACTGCTACTATTGCTAAAGAAGACGAGGAAGAACCATTACAAGAAGAGGACGGAGTGCCCTTGGCTGGAATTGTCAAGATCTGTGTCAATAGAAGAGGCACCTCGAAACTGAATCCAAGAAACGACCGCCTGGAACTGAATACAATAAACCATAAATGAATACACCAAAAGCTTTCGTCTCCCAGTGTAGTGTAACTGAATACGCACACCCAGAATCGAATACAACGAATTTCTTTTTTTTTATATGGTATTATGATATCTAGGAAGGGAAAAGATGAAATTTGTCTTCAATTCACTGCAAATCATCCCATATCTGCGAGTGATTGTATCTTGCAAATCCGCTACATTCCATCTTCACAAATCGTCGCAAATCATCCAAAGCAAACACCAACTACCCCGCAAATCAATCGTCGTTATTTCTCATAAATAATGTATCACCTTCAAGTGAACATAGTATAAGTGTTGTGTTGGGACATTTTAAAAAAGTCAATTTTACAAATTTATTTTTATTAAAAACGATATTTTTGTAACCGTACTTAATCTTCCACTAACTTTATCTTGAGCTTATTAAACTTTTTCATGTATTTAGATAAACTTTTCTCCTTTTCAAATATATTTTTAAATTCCTTCTTTTAATAATCCTTCTTTTTAGACATACTTATATAACATTTGTAATAATATCTTAAGTTTTATCTTTCTTCTCGAGATACATATTGATACTTTAAGTTTTCTAAATGTTTTTCATAGCCATCCAAATCCCAATAATTTATCTCACCATAGAATTGCTCCTTTCAATTCAGATCTATTTATTATGAGAATACGTTTTGGGAGGACTAAAATTTTGGAGTATATCATTAGAACTTTTACTTTGAATGGTATTGCATGTGTGAAATGTATGCTTATATGTAGTATTTTGTCATTCACTTTAATATTCAATTTTATAAAATTTAATTTTAATTTTTGTAAAATATTTTTCATTTGTGAAAAAACAAATATGGAAAAAAGGAACTGAAGTGAGTAAAATTCTAGAATATATTATGAAACAAAAATATTATAAAAATTCAAAGTAAATAATGATTAAAATACTTTTTTATCTTTCATGTTTTAGTAATTTACACTTTGAGTTTTATACTAAGAAATTATTTTATTCTTTTAAACTTACAATGGTACATAAAAAATACTATTTAATTATTAAAGCTAAATGGAACATCTATTCTGAGAATTACAAAAATACCAAAAAAAAATTATTAAAAAGAATATAGGGACAAAGTTTAGCTGACAATGTCAGATATGAAAGTAAATATTTATTCTTGCATGTATACGAATTGATTTCATTCTGTGAACCATGACATAGTTGATTACGTATGAAAATTTAATAGGGCAATAAATTGTTGTTCGAAATTAAATGAGCCTAACAGTTAACTACTCTATTTATAATTTAAGATATTAATGCTTCCTTTTAATTTAATTTAATCACTGGTGTATTTTATGCTGTAAGAAAAACAATGATGTATATTAATCTTGTTTATTAATAATAAAATTTAATGATCGATATTTAATTGCATAAAAGAAATGTCTTGATAAACAAACATAAAATCCATAATGGTGCTTGTCAAAGTTTGAACTTTCATAATTTATTAACTTGTGTCGAAAATGGGAAATTAATTGGTTGAATTGGTTTTATTTTATGTTTGAGGAATTCTGTGCAATTTTAATTTAATCTTATTATTTATAAATATGGGGTAGATTAATGTTGGTACTAAATATAGTACTTGAAACATGGAAATTGTTAATGTAGTATATGGATGTATGGAAATCTAAAATTAATATTTTTGTATAATATAAAAATAAATTCTCTCAACTTCAAATTTAAAATAAAATTGATTAGGAAAAATGTTTTAATATTAAACTGATTCTTAAATATTATATCTCTTAGCAAAATAATTCCACGAAATGTAATATCTAAACATAATATTAGAAATTTCTATATGAAAAAAAAAATAAAACTTTTTATTATTTTCAGAAATAAAGTGCCACCTATTTGAATAATTCAACTATTTATTCTTAAATATGATTTATAATTATTTTTGTTTTCTCCGAGTTTTCATTTTATCATGTTATGGTTAATTACCATGAAAAAGACATAATTGACCACTTTAATTATACTTTTTCCTTTTTTATATCCATGCGTTCCTCTTAAGATATGTAAATCTAATTTCATTATTATTATTTAAAATTATAATTATATAATTTATTTACAAAAATAAAAATACAAAAGAAAATATAATATTATTAAATATTAAATATTCTAATATTAAAAAATTTAATTATTAAAATGAAAATATCAAATAAAAACTAAATAAAGACAAAAAATAATTAAATACTTAATTACAAATTACCTAATAAATTAATATTATTTTAATAATTTAGTTTTTTTTTTTGTTAACAATAGATGACCAAAAAATAGACGATTATGGGTGTCAAATATCAATTTTCAAAAATTATTAATAGATTTTTAGGTTCTTTTGGAATCCATAGTAACCAACAGCAAAAATATATTACATTATCAATACACCGTTGATGAATACAAACAGAGATTACTGGAATTCAACAAGAACACACGAGATCTTCCATTGAATATCAGTATGCCTTTGTCAATCACACTCTTTCTTCTATTGTTAATGTATTTCCAACTTTCATCATCTTCTTCATCATCCCTGACAATGGGCTCTTCCCTCTCTGTGGAAAATCCACACCATATTCTCATCTCACCAAACGCCATCTTTTCTGCTGGCTTTTTAGCCATTGGTGACAACGCATATTCATTTTCAATATGGTTCACGGAGCCTCATTTTCACAGCCCAACTTCCGTCACATGGATGCCAAACCGTGACCAACCTGTCAATGGAAAAAGCTCCAAACTTTCCCTCACAAACGATGGCAACATGGTCTTGATTGATGCTGCTCTTAACATTGCTTGGTCTTCAAACACTGCTTCATCAGCCCCAGTGGAGTTGCATCTCAAAGATGATGGCAATCTAGTGTTACGCCAGCTTCAAGGAACCGTTCTGTGGCAAAGTTTCGATTTTCCAACCGACACTCTCGTTCCTGGTCAGCCTCTTACAAGATATACTCGACTTGTGTCTTCAAGAAGCGAGAGTAACCATTCCTCAGGTTTCTATAAGTTTTTCTTCGATGATGACAACGTTCTTGCTCTTCATTACGATGGTCCTGATGTTTCGAGCTCCTACTGGCCACAACCTTGGTTGATAAGTTGGGATGCTGGAAGGACTAATTTCAACAGTAGTAGAATTGGCGTGTTGAATTCCCTGGGACTTTTCAGTTCAACAGATAATTTCACTTTCGTGACATCTGATTACGGCACAGTGCTGCAGAGAAGGTTGAAAGTGGATTGTGATGGCAATGTTCGAGTGTACAGTCGAAATAATGTTTTGCAGAAGTGGTATGTTTCATGGCAAGCAATTTCTAGTGGTTGCATATCTCATGGGATTTGTGGACCCAACAGCTTCTGCACTTACGTTCATAAGAGTGGAAGAAAATGTTTGTGTCTTCCGGGGCATAGATTGAAGAACCACAGTGATTGGTCTCAAGGGTGTGAACCCTTGTTTCAGCTTACTTGCCATAGGAATGAGTCTACGTTCTTGGAGATTCGAAATGTCGAGTTTTATGGCTATGACAATCATTATGTAGAAGTCTGTAGCTATAGTGCCTGTGAGAATTTATGCTTGCAAGACTGCAGTTGTAAGGGGTTTCAGCACTCCTACAGTGATGATAAACCCTTTTATAGGTGCTATACGAAAACGCAATTGCTCAATGGAAGACGTTCACCGGTATTCCAAGGAACAACATACCTTAGATTTCCCAAAAGTAATAGCTTCTCTCACAAAGAACATGCCAGTGAACCTTTATATCATCATGTTTGTTCAGTTCAACTTCAAAGAGATTATATCAAATCACAAGCAAACCATTTTGTGAAGATTTTCCTGTGGTTTTCCACCGCCCTTGGAGCTTTTGAAGTGATTTGCATTGTTTTGATTTGGTGTCTAGTTAGAACCAGGCAAAAGTCTAACGTTGAACAAGAGGGCCACCATCTTGCAGGAACAGGATTCAGAAAATATAGTTATTCAGAGTTGAAGAAGGCGACAAAGGGGTTCAGTGAAGAGATCGGAAGGGGGGCGGGAGGGGTTGTGTACAAAGGTATTTTATCAGATGAAAGACATGCAGCAATTAAGAGACTGAATGAAGCTGAACAAGGAGAAGGAGAATTCCTTGCTGAAGTGAGCATCATTGGAAGGCTTAACCACATGAACTTGATTCAAATGTGGGGATATTGTGTTGAGGGAAAGCATAGATTGTTGGTGTATGAATATATGGAGAATGGTTCTTTGGCACAAAATCTCTCATCCAACACTCTTGATTGGAGTAAGAGATACAACATTGCCCTTGGCACTGCAAGAGTTCTTGCATATCTTCATGAAGAATGCTTGGAGTGGATTTTGCACTGTGATATAAAGCCACAGAACATACTTCTTGACGCTAATTATCAACCCAAGGTAGCAGATTTTGGCCTGTCGAAGCTACAAAACAGGAACAACTTGAACAATTCAAGTTTTTCAATGATAAGAGGAACAAGAGGGTACATGGCACCTGAGTGGGTTCTGAACTTAGCAATCACCTCGAAGGTTGATGTTTACAGCTATGGAATTGTTCTATTGGAGATGATAACTGGGAAGAGCCCAACAACGGGTGTTCAAAACATTGATGGAGAAGAGTCGTACAATGGAAGGGTGGTGGCATGGGTGAGAGAGAAAAGGGGCAACAGTAATAACACATCTTGGGTGGAGGAGATAATTACACCTGATATTGAAGCTGATTATGATCATAGGAAGATGGAAATTCTGTGTACAGTGGCTTTGAACTGTGTGATGGAAGAAAGAGATTCAAGGCCCAGCATGAGCCAAGTAGTTGAGATGCTTCAGTGAATCAAATATTATCCTTGGTGATAATGATTTAGTATGCATTGTCTTTTCAATTTGAGAAAAACTTGATTCTGAATATACGTAGACTTACACATATAACTGAAAGAATATTTTGATCGAGATTCTTTTTCAAATTTTAAAAGGCAAATCCTAAAAATTCTAATTTCCGGCTTGTCCTTCAACTCCATGCATCTTTCGCTTTCTGTGTCTCCCTCCCTCTCTCGCTGCATCTCTCCCCACCATCTATGCAGTCATTTCTCTGTATTCAAGGGCTCCTGTGTTTGTCGCTGTTCTTCTTTGTCGTCCTTCGTCGCGGGCAGTCATGGCTCGTGGTAGATTGGTGGTGTTTGTTGTTGGATCTTCTCTCTCCTATCGCGCGTTTGTGTTCTGCACTAACGTTAGTCCTTTCTTTCTCTCGTCGTGTTTTGATTGCTTGTTTCCATTGTTAATGCATGTATATGTTTGGATTCGGAGGTAGAAATTAGATTGAATTGAATCTTAATCTCTATGATTTTTTGGACTGATTATTGTAAAAGGAGGCTCGGAGGACTTAATCACACTTCGAAGTGTGGTTAAGGCCTTACAGCCATTCGAACGCGGTTGAAGGCTCAACACAATTTCAAATTCAAGATGAAATAGAATCTTTCCAACTTATTCAATTAAATAATCGCTTAAAAAAATATTTGTTCAATGAAAAATATGAAATCACCCAATCACTTCATTTAAAATTGGAACAAAAAATCCAAATTAATTTGAAAATTGATTAATTCAAATAGATACTTATCTATCTTATAATATTAATTACAACCTACAATAAATATTAAAACACATTAAAAATTAACTAATAAATAAAATAAACATAACATATTCAACTTTATATAATAAATAAAAAAACATACACATATTATAAATTAAATAATAAAATAAAAACATTTACACATAAATTAAAAATTAAATAAAAAACAACAAAACATAATATCAATGATATTATAATTAAAACAAATTAACATATTATCATTTAAATTAAATACTAAAAACAATATTACAAATCAACTAATAAATAAAAAATAAAATATTAAAAAGTAGATAGTAAATATAAAACAAAAACTTATTAAAAAATTAAATACAACTTAAAAACATTAACACATATAAAAATTAACTAATAAGTACAAAAATTAGCTAATAAATAAAAATTGTAACATCCCAATAAATATAGGTTGAAACATACATATATTTAGGAGTTATTAGTAATAATATGATAAAGCAGTGGAATAATTCTAAGAACAGAAGCTAGAATAACCACAAATACTCAAACAGTACAAGAACTAGAGGTCTAATACAGTTTTACTACTAAGACCGACCAGTATTTACAAAAGGAGAGTTTATACCGAACGATCTCACAAAAACACTAGATAAACGACTAATTACAAAAACTATTCACACATCTATAAATCGGACGGTCCTTCGCTAGCTTCAGGGTCAACACATTCCAAAGCTTCTTCCAACGAATCAACATCACCTTCTGCTCACACCCAAAGGATGATCATTGCAGTGAAGAGAATGACCGAACGAAATAATAGACATGACAGGAAAATAAGGGTAAGCTTATGTAATTTAATTAAATCAAATCTAATATAATTAATTCAACAGATCATGGAATGACTCAGAATTTCATATTAAAACATACAACCATCCTATAATCATCTCAACCAAACACCGAACGTATAAACATAAGAACTGACCATGACAGACACTGTCCGAACTTGTATGAATCATGTAGCTCGTCGTCTCTAACACTCGGCGTGGTGTAGTAACTGGGATACACTCAACAGCTGCCACCCGAGGTTAGTCCTAAAATGACCATCTGGTCTTATGGTCGCGGACCTCCTGCCATTCCCACACATGAGTTACCCTCTTCTATATGATGAGGAGTAATCACGGAATATCAGGATCAAAGACGAAGCCAGAGTCTGACCATGTTCATACTTTACCAATCATCACCAATCCTGAGACATTCCTCCTTGGAATACTCTTACACCACCATATTATTTAATTCATAACAGAGTATCATCATACTTATACATCAAAATAGTCAATCCAAACAATATAGAAAATATCACTCAAACCAAACTTAAAAGGATTAATTCAATGGCTCATAAAACCTAACCGAACGGTAAGAATAATCTCACCCAAGAAATCATGACCAGACGCTCATGTAACATGATGGCTCTCGTTTAAGCCGAATACTATTTAAAATCCAACCCATGTGACACTCCCGTGGAAAATAAAGACTTAATCATATTACTATAACTTTGGCCGAGCACTTAGAGCTTTGGCCGAATACTTGGAGCTTTGACTGAGCATTTATAGCTTTGACCGAACGCTTACAATAGGATGAAGTTCTCTTCAAGAATTAGAGTGTCAATACAAGACCGAACACTCATTACGAAACCAAGCGTCAGTACAAGACCGAACACTCTTTACCAAACCGAGCGTCAGTACAAGACCGAACATTCTTTACAAAACTGAGTACTTCTCCACAGATTACATATATGTGTAGAATCGACCATAAACTATCTTAACTTGATTTAAATGCCTTGACTAACTAATTCGTAAGAAAATCACTACCACCTTACTGAACCGAACACTCGACATTAGCCGATAGAAAACCGGTCGGTCTTGAACTGCAAATCCTCTATAAAAAGAAATCCAATTAAGACCGCTCATACTCAGGAAAATCGAACGTCTCTAAGAATTCTCGACAAAAATTACAGAGTTCTACAGAGTTACAACCAAACCTTATTCCTACTCCGTTCATACCATTTATCATCCATTAACACAAACAAACACACATGCAAGATCACCATATCAACCAATTCATCAACCTAATATCATTCAAGCATCCACCGATTCAAAACAGATAAACATAACTAAATTATATAAGCTTCCCTTACCTTATAATTCTAGAGATTCTAAGTTTTCAAGTGGTACTTGAGATAGAATTAGATTCTAACGTCCTACACGTCCAAGTTGGTGTAACAAGCTTCACCTATTGTTAAGAGTAAACACTGGATTTAGGATAAAGGTTGAAAAGTCACATGCAACCCAAAACAGTGATGGCATGCATCTTGGAACGAAAAAGCTTAGAAGAAAGGAGGGGCTTTGGAACTTACCAACTTCAAACCGAGAACCAATCGGTGTAAAAGAAGGAGCTTGACAGCCAGAATGCTTAAGTGTTGCCTGGAAGAGGATCGGAACAAGAAAAAGGGTAAGAATTCTAGAGAGAAGTTGCAGGAAGTTAGAGAGAATGAGGAGAGTTTTGAGTTTCGGAGATTTTGAAGAAGAAGAAAGGCATGCAGAAAATGACTGATATTTTAAATCCTAGATTATATACTGCCACCAAGACCGATCGGTCCAATCCCCTGCTGCCACATGTACTCCTCTTTCAGAATTGCCTCAAGCCCTCTCGGTGACACGTGTCCCACTCGTGTGGGGAATTTATGGGACATGACAGTTTGTCTCCCACTCACACAAATGGAATTAATGGGACGTGACAAAAATAATAAAAAATATTAAAAACTAAATAAAAAATAAAAAAACACAAATATATTAAAAAAGTAATAAAAGTTAAAAAATTTAAAATTAACTAATAAATCAAAAATAAAAAACATATTAAAATTTAAATAATAAGTGTAAAATATTAACCTATAAAATATCATAAGTTAACTATTAAATTAATACTAATAATAACTAAATAACAAGATATTCTAAATTAAATAAAAAAAACGTACATACTTAAATAAACAAACATATTATAAATAAAATTAAAAAAATCAATTAAAAACAACATATTAAATTAATACTAAAAATATCTAAATAACAAGATATTCTAAATTAAATAAAAAAAAACACATGTGAGAACCTGGAAAATGGGTTAAAAAAAGGAAATACGTGTATTATACTAATGAGACCAGATTTTATTTTAGTATAAATGGATTTTTAAATACATTCTGGCTCATTAGCATAAACACCCAACCTCTCTCTAGAACTCGGTTCTTCCTTCCTTCTCCTCCTTCTCTCTTCCATTCTTCTTCACTAAACTGTTGAATTTTCGATTAGGTAGTGTCCAAGCGTTTCCGGAGTTGAGGGCTCCACAACCATTCGATTAGTTTCTCGTTCTTCAGCTGGTAAGCTGTTCTCCTCACTCTCCGTGCTTTTAGGGTTGTGAACATGCAACTTTGTAGGGTGTTATTGTGTCTTTGTTGTGTAAGGAATTGTTGAGGCGTTCTTGTGTGTTGGACTGTTCAACCCTAAGGTAAGGGGAGCTAGAATACTTCTTTATTTTTGTGGTATGATATCAATGTATGTTGAAATCTGACTCTGGGTGTTGCTTTAGAATAGTATTTTAGGTCTGATATGTATATGGTGTGGTTTGTGCTGAAACTTAATTCTATGAAGTTGTGTTGTGATGTTTATAACTGCTTTGGATGAATCTTGATGTTGTAATTTGAGTATGTTGGAAGTGCTTGGAGTGACAAATCTGTTATAGTTGAATTAAATGGAAAGCTAAGTGAAATTATAGTGTTTTAGGGCAAATTGGAGGAAGTGAGATAGTGATTTTGGGCATGAGTGGTCTTGAGTGCAATTGGTCTGTTTGGGTAGCTCAGATAGGTCAATTGTGACTTGTTAGGAACTTTAAACTGGCCAAAAACATGTTCATAGTAGAAGAATTTAATTTGGGTAATCTAATGGAACAATTTAGTGTTTTAGGGTAAGAATTGAGTCTTAATCCTTTTAGAATAGTAGGAGGAGGGTTTAGGAACATCTATACACGTTTAATTAGGCATGACTTGCGAATTTGAGGTGTTAGAAGTTGGGGAAAGTGAGTGAAATTGGTAAAGTGGGTGTGAGTCGCATGATTCTACAGAAATTGAGTTCTGCAGATTATGCAGACTCGCTATGCGAATACTCTCGCATAGCGAGTCCCTGCAGGAGGGTGCTCATTGTCTGTGTCATTCGCTATGCGAGCTGGTGCGCTGTGCGAATGACCAGAGGGTACTACTCTCTGCCTGTTGATTCACATAGCGAATCATGGCGCCTTGCGATTGGTAGTGGATTGGGAAAATGTCTAATTTAATTGAGAGTTGAATTTAGGCACATATCGAGGGGTTTTGGGGTGTGCTCTCTGTCTTAGCTCTCGCATAGCGACCTGTGTGCGTTATGCGAGAGGCCTGAGGCTTGTAGCTTCAGCGAGTTAATTCGCATAGTGAATTGGGGTGCGTTGTGCGAGACACTCATGTCTCTCCTTGTGAGTAGGATGCGCTCTGCGAATCCTCTAAGTCCAGATTTCTCTTTTTCTCTTGCTTTGGTTGAATTAAGTGTGTGAATGTTTGGAATGCATGGTATGATGGTGGTAATGTTATTACATTGAAAGTATGTGAATGTGTGAGACATGTTTGACGGTTGAATGTAACAAAGTGTGGTTCATGGACGTAATTCCATGTTCTTCAAGGAGAGGATTCATGGTGGTGCCCTTATTGGACGTAATTTCATGCTCCTCAAGGAGAGGATTCATGGTGGTGCTCTTATTGGATGTAATTTCATGATCCTCAAAGGGAGGATCCATGGTGGTGCCTAATTAGTGTGTTTTAGAATGATTTGCATGGAAACTCAATCTTGGTGTTTATCCTGAAACTACAATGGTCAATCATTCTCAAGTAGAGAGGATTGAATCATGTCGTGAGTAGTAGCAGGAGGTCTTAGTCTTGGAGGCTTCCAAAATACTCCAAGGCACGGTACAGACTAATCTCGTGAGTGTGGTAGGGTGAAACCCATTGGCAACGACTTTGCAAAGCAGTAGAGGCCACCACGAGTGCATGACCTGCCATAGCTCGACAATCATTCTAAGTCCAGACGAGTCAAGTTGAAAGTGTAAAAAGTTGTGTTATGTGATTCAGTATATGTGAATTAAATGTGTCTGTTGTGTGTGATTGTTATAACATGAGTTTTGTATATCTAGCTCACTCTTGCTTCTGTGTTTGTTTGTCTAGATTTGTGTATTGTTTTCTCTTTTGCGATGATTACCTTAATGGTGTGAGTTAGGGATGCAATCTTTTCAGTTGACTAAGCAGGAAGTTAGATGAGAAGTTTGAAGTGTAGGTTGTACTTTTGGTCATTTAGGTGAAGAATTTTATTCTTCGCCAATCTATAGTTTGTTGTATCATTATCTATGTAATATTCATTTTAATAATTTTATATTACTAGATTGAAATGTTACAACACATACATACTTAAAATAAACAAACATATTATAAATAAAATTGAAAAAACAATTAAAAACATACGATATTAAATTAATACTAATAATAAATAAATAACAACATATTCTAAATTAAATAAAAAAACACATACATACTTTAATAAATAAATATATTAAAAAACAATTAAAAAATGAAACAACAACCACAAGCAACGAAGAAGTAGAGTGAATGAATAACGGGGTACAACGTATATTAAACCATATTTTACATTTATTGTTGGTTGGTCATCATTATTACTCCATTCCCGATGCACAACATTAGTTGATTTTCAATAAACAAAGGATATTATGGGAAATTTACAGGTGCAGAGAGAACTGGTGGAGGTGCAGAAAGAATACCTCTTCTTTTCATATACTTTTGTATGGACTTGCTTGTTTGTTTGTGAATGATGAAGACGATACAGATAGACAAGTTTAAAACAATTTGAAGATGACTTAGGAAAAATGCAGATTCTGGTAAGTAATACACGCAACTAAATACGAATGCATCTTATAAGTACCAAAAATGTATAATAAATTTATGTGAATACGTTGGTTCGTTCTCTTATTTGTCATACCGTTAAATATCTATATTATTCGATAGTTTACTTTAGCAAGTTAAAAGTTTAATATGTTTGACTAAAGCATTAAATATTTTGTCATACTGTTAAATATCTATATTCTTCGATAGTTTTACTTTAATAAGTTAAAAGTTTAAGATTTTTAACTAAAACATTAAATATGTTTTAAGTTTTTAAATTATGATATGAAATTAAAATTTATTTCTATTATAAGTTTTTAATATATTTTATGTTTAAACCCTCGATTGGTCCTCACTTTTGTATGAGAATCTCAGTTGGGTCTTCATATTGTAACTGTCTTAATTAGGTCATATTTTTTGTAAAATTGAGCCAATTTCATCCTATCCGTTAAGTTGTTCCAAGTTAACTTGAGCTGACATGTTGCACAGATAATGTGTTGATGTGTATTATTTCATTATGTGGATGTTTTTTATTTAAATAAACATTGTTTGACGTGGCAGAATGCCCATTATTTACTTTATTCGAATTAGGGATTTCATTTCCTTAGTGTGAGAATTAGGGATTTCATATTCGAATTAGGGTTTGCATTTGCTCAGTGCGAGACGAAGACGAAGATGATGAGGAACTGCAATCTTAGACAAGACGAAGAGAATCCAACTGATAGTTGAAGTGAGTTAAGGTTAGTTAGTTCCGTTTCGTGTTTGATTTTCTGTTTGGATGTATAAATGGTACATGGGTTTTTGGTTTTACGAACATGTGTGTCTTCGTTAATTGAGTTTTTGTGTTGTTGTGTGACTATTTATAATGCTTTGTGGTCCCTATTATGCATGTTCAATTGTTACAGTGTAGTTTAGACATTGTGGTCCCGATTTTTCATTTTTGAATTGTTTACAAGTAGTGGTCCCCTGTTTGTGAGTGTTTCCTTAGTGGGGATGTTACTTTGTTCCCCTGTCCCTTGTCTGTATCTATGTGAGTGTTTGGTTTGTGAGTGAGTGTTCCCCTAGTGGTAGGAGTGTAATAATAATCATCCCCCCCAAAATGTACAAGTATTAAAAGCAACTTCTTGATATGGATGAGAAATGTATTAAAGTTGTGGTCCACCATACTGGACATTTTGTTTGAGATGGTAATGGGAAGTTAAAATTTGTTGGAGAGAGAGTAGAATGGTCTTGTGATCCAGACTTGTGGAGCTATTGATAATGGTTGAATATACCGTTATTTATGATGCAATTTGGATATTAAATCAACTCTTTTTGACTTAAAAGCTTGCTTGAACTCTTGTTTTTAGTTTAGTTTATTGAATAAGTGAATCGAGGTTATACTTTATGATTTTATCACTAAATTCCCTTAATTTTGTAGGTTATGGGTATGTTTTGGAAGAGGAGCAAAAGTATCAAGGACTCGAAACTCAAGAGGGACAGCAAAAACACCAGAGAAGAAGGTTGAAGAAGGCGCATGGCGCCTGGTTTCCCTTTTCTGGGGCCCTTAGCGCCACATGTCACTCAGGAAGCTTGCTTGCCCCTTTTAGGGACCCTCAGAGGTGAATTTCACGCACCAGCGCCTGCTTGCCCCTTTAAGGGACCTCAGCGTCACTCCTCTCACAAGCTCGCTAGGTTGCCCTAAGTAGGGGCGTTGAGCGCCAGCGTGTTAGGCCTTGCACTTCATTTTTGATTTATTTAAGGATGTGTTCGCCCTAGGGTTGGTATCTTTTTCAGCTCTTTGGAGGCAGATTGGGGATGCGAGAGTTCTCCTCTTCTCTTTCTAGGGTTTTTATCTCATTCTTCCATTATACACCAAGGTTCTCCATGATAATGGAGAACTAAATTCATTTGTTGTTGGGGAAGATGTAACCTCTAAACTTTCATGTATTTGAATATGATCTATATTATTTTATGCTTCTTTCATTAATTGTTAGTGATTTTCTCCTTTACTCAATGCTTGTTATGTTTTGATCACTCATAGCATGATGTTTGGATTTCTTTGTTATTGGGAAATACCTAGAAACCATGATCTAGAGAATTTCACCCAAAAGAAATATTGCCTAGGGATAGGGATAGGATGTTTAGTTGTCTTAAGATTATGTTCGTAATGAAGAATTGATTATTAGGGATGCAAGGGATTGTGGTCTAATAATTAAGGATAAGCTTTTTACGCCGAGGGATCGGGTTCTAAGTAATTTAGAAAGTGACGTTAACAATTTAATGAAAAAGATGAATTCTTATATGCATGAAAGTAAAGAAGGTGAAATCTAAACCCCCAACAACATTATCATCTCATATTATCAACATCATCCATTCACTCTTCTTTTAGCCTCAACTGATCAATTTGCATTCGTATTTACTTTTATTGCATTTGCATTTAAAATCCAACAAAATAGTTTTTCATTCTTAATTAGTTAATTAATTACATAATTGTTTAGTGTCGTGAGTCTATTGGGAAACGATACTTGGTCTTACCATTTATTATTACTTGATACGATTCGGTACACTTGCCGAGGTCTTAACAAGTTTTTGGCGCCGTTTCCGGGGACTTGTGGTTTAAACTATACTTTTGTGTGATTCTTAACCAGTTAGACTTTATTTTATTTTATTGTTTTTAATTTTTGTTTATTTTTTGGACTAATAGGGTGCTCTAGTGTAGTGTTCTTTAGTGTATGAAGGATAAAATTCGTACCAGGAGCACAAGATCATCATAATAGAACCTCTTTTTTTAGGTTTGGAAGTAAAAAAATACTGCCAATAGTAGACAAAGAAGGCAGATATGGAAGATAAGCTAGTTCACCAAGACTCTAGCATGAAGATGAGGAACTCAAACCTGGCAGACTAGTGAGATACAATAACAGGTTATGGGTGATTAAAGATATTAAAGAGAATGGAGTTATTGAGATTGAGGCTCCTTATTCAAGGAGAGTAAAGATGGTGACTAGGAAGCTGTTGAAGTTATGTTGGTGTGATGAAAGAGAATAGAGAACCAACATCAAAAATTCGGATTGAGCTTAATGGTGTCAAGCTAATGACATTAAACAAGCGCTTATTGGGAAGCAACCCAGTTTTTGAATTTGTTTTTATTTTTTTAATTGATTTAGTTGTGTGGTGTGGATTTGATTTTGCTTTGTATGTTTGAGTGTTTTTAAGTTATATGCTGCTTCTCCCGGACGTCTTAGCAATTGCATGTCTTGGCCTGGGGACCAAGCCCAAGCTAGTGGGGGAGGTGGTTATTCAGATGCCTCTGATGGCAGTGATGACAACATCTACTGATGTATGCTAGGAGGATTCAGATGACAACATCTACTGATGGATGCTGCTATGATGAGGATGATGAATGATAACATCTACTGATGGATGCTAGGAGGATTCAGTGACAACATCTACTGATGGATTCTACTATGATGAGGATGATGAATGATAGCATCTACTGATAGATGCTAGGAGGATTTAGATGACAACATCTACCGATGGATGTTGTTATGATGAGGATGATGAATGACAACATCGACTGATGGATGCTACTACAGCATCTACTAATGGATGTTGCTATGGAAGAGGACGGTGAATAACAACATCTACCGATGGATGCTACTGATAGCATTTACTGATGGATGCTACTAACAACAGATACTAACTGATGATGTGTTGCTCGATCAGGACTTTTTATGTTTTCGTTTTTTTTATGCATGTTTGAACTTTGCTTATCTTGTTTTAATTTTAGTTTAAGTTATGTACTTGGTTTAATGAATTGTGCTGTAATGGTTTGGTATTATGCGATAAACTTTTGATTGTGATGAGTAATATTCTTGTGTTTGCTCTATTGTTTTGAGATTCATGATTGAGATAATGATTGGTTTAGCTTTTAAGCACAGATGATGGATGCTTATAGTTGTTCAGGATAGATGCATGGTTTCAATTGTGATTGATATGCTTGGTAGGATGTATATTAAATTGTGGAACTTGAGTTAACCTGTGAGAGGTTAGACTTTAGAGTTGTATTGTTGTTGAATGTTATTGCTTTGGAATCATAGTTGATTTTGCCTAAGTTTTTCTGTTGAATTATTTGCTTGCTTGTTTCAAATGATCAAGGCCATCTGTTCTTCTCCCTTGTAAGCCAATGCCAAATCTTAACCCAAAAAGAGAAAAATTGTTTAATCCTTTGAACCTTGAGCCTAAATATGAAAAACCTTTGAAATCCTTTCCTTGAGTTGAGTTGAGTATGTATGTATGGTATAGGAGAAAGGTTCAAGTTTGGGGTTGTTGTGAAATTAGATGATATTACTTGTTCTAAAAAAAATTGAAATAAAAAGAAAAAGAAAAGGAAAAAGAGCAAGAAAAGCAAGAGAAGAATAAGAAGAAAGGATGTGCTCAAGTGAATAAAAGTTGCGATTGAGTTGAGAAGTGGTTTTTCAAGTAAAAAGGAGAAAGAGAGATTAATGTTAAATTGTTAAAGAAATTGTTCACTCTCTTAACTCGAGGAATTTTGTTGTCTAGAAAAACCAATTTTCTTCTTAGCTCAGCCACGTTACAAGCCTTAAAAAGTCCTTGTGATGATAACTTGCTTGTGAATGTGTTTTGATATGTTTAAATAAAAGGCAAAATTGATTTATGTGACATTGTGATAGTAGAGTGAGAGAGACACCGACACCTCACTATACACCTTTGAGTTTGAGTGAAACACTTTCTTTGGTGAGGAATGGTTCCATGCATTATAAGATAGCATTCTGTTTGGTTGTTGATCACTTATAAGGTTTTTGCATTTGTTGTATGTTCTTTGATTATGTGAGCACCATGGTTGAAGCTTGAGTGGTTAAGAAATCACTATATCTTGACTAATCTATTTATGATGAGCATACATGAGCGATTTACTTATCTTAGAAGAAAATGCTTTTTGATGTGCTTAACCATTGTAGTATGATTATTTTGTTTAAGCCAAGTTACATTTTGCTTGAGGAAAAGCAAAGTTTCAAGTTTGGGGTTGTGATAACGGTTGAATATACCATTATCTATGATGCAATTTGGATATTAAATCAACACTTTTTGACTTAGAAACTTGCTTGAACTCTTGTTTTTATTTTAGTTTTGTGAATAAGTGAATTGAGGTTATACTTTATGATTTTATCACTAAATTCCCTTAATTTTGTAGGTTATGAGTATGTTTTGGAAGAGTAGAAAAACTATCAAGGAGTCGGAACTCAAGAGGGATAAAAAAAGCACCATAGAAGAAGGTTGAAGAAGGCGCATGGCGCTTGGTTGCCCTTTTTTGGGGCCCTCAGCGCCACATGTCACGCATGAAGCTTGCTTGCCCCCTTCAAGGGCCCTCAAGGGTGAAGTTCACGCACTAGCGCTTGCTTGCCCCCTGAGGGGTGCTGAGCGCCAGCTAGCCCGTTTTAGGGCCCTCAACGCCACTCCTCTCGCAAGCTCGCCCGGTTGCCCTAAGTAGAGGCTCTGAGCGCTAGCGTGTTGGGCCTTGGACTTTATTTTTGATCTATTTAAGGATGTGCTCGCCCTAGGGTTGGTATCTTTTGATGGCTAAAGCTTAGAAACACATTTTTCGCCCCTTTGGAGGCAAATTGGGGATGCGGGAGTTCTCCTCTTCTCTTTCTAGGATTTTTATCTCATTCTTCCATTGTACACCAAGGTTCTCCATGATAATGGAGAACTAAAGTCATTTGTTGTTGGGGAAGATGTAACCTCTAAACTTTCATGTATTTGAATATGATCTGAATTATTTTATGCTTCTTTCATTAATTGTTAGTGATTTTCTCCTTTACTCAATGCTTGTTATGTTTTTATCACTCATAGCATGATGTTTGGATTTCCTTGTTATTAGGAAATACCTAGAAACCTTGATTTGGAGAATTTCACCCAAAAGAAATATTGCGTAAGGATAGAGATAGGATATTTGGTTGTCTTAAGCTTCTGTTCGTAATGCAAAATTGATTATTAGGGATCCAAGGGATTGTGGTCTAATAATTAAGGATAGACTTTTTACACTGAAGGATCGAGTTCTAATTAATTTAGAAAGTGACGTTAACAATTTAATGAAGATGAATTCTTATATGCATGAAAGTAAATAAGGTTAAATCTAAACCCCAACAACATTATCATCTCATATTATCAACACCATCCATTCACTCTTGTTTTAGCCTCAATTGATCAATTTGCATTCATATTTACTTTTATTGCATTTGCATTTAAAACCCAAAAAAATAGTTTTTCAGTCTTAATTAGTTATTTAATTACATAATTATTTAGTGTCGTGAGTCTCTTGGGAAACGATACTTGGTCTTACCATTTATTATTACTTGATACGATTCGGTACACTTGTCGAGGTCTTAAGAGCTATTTTCGCATAGTAGCTTCAGTGAAAGACTTAGGTCATATAGACGTGAAAGAATTTTGGTACAATTTAGGTGGCCAGTTTGTGGACCAGATAGGTTATAATTATTAATTGATGATAGGGGTGACATGCATATGTTGAACATTGAAAGGTTAAATGATGAAGTTCATCTGTATGTGGTTCATAATACCATGGAACCAAAAATAATATATATGATTGATTGGGTTGGTGGTCATGTTCATGATGAAGGTGATGTTGCAACACAAGTGGAGGAGGGTCAGGTTGTTGGTAATGGTCAAGTTGAAAGAAAAATGGTGGAGGGTGAGGGTGATGGTGAGGTCCATACTGAAGTTCAAACAGAACTGGTGGAGGGTGAGGGTGAGGACCATATTGAAGTTGAAAGAGAAATGGTGGAGGGTGAGGGTGAGGGTGACGACAATATTGAAGTTGAAAGAGAAATGGTGAAGGGTAAGGGTGAGGGCCATATTGAACTTGGAACAAAAACGGGATATGGTGATAGTGAGTGTCACGGTCATACTAAAGTTGGAACAAAAATGATGGATGGTTTGGGTGATGCCCATGATGTAGAGGAGGTTGAGGTCCATCATGTAGAGGTCAATGATGATGAGGATGCTGAGGTCCATCATGTAGAGGAGGTTGAGGTACATGAGGTACATGATTTTGAGCTAGAGGATTTAGGAGAGGATGATGATGTAGACGAGAGTGAGGATGCAGATGTACATGAAGCTGAGGATGAAGATGTAGATGATGATGAAGAAGTAGATGAGCATATTGATGTCAGTGAAAAAAGTCTAATTGATGTCAGCATTCACTGTGACATTGGGACTTCTAAAGGAAATGTGAAATAAGAAACTTTCACTCCAGTAGGTGAGTGTTCACGAACAACAGATAATGATTCTATTGATGATGTTCGTGGTTTGTCTGACAATGAGTGACTGTCAGAGGAGTTGAATAATGGACCAGATAATGAGGACGATGATGATTCCATTAAGATAAGTTTTCCCACTTTTAGTATGCCTAAAAGTTTGGGGGATTATAAATGGGAAGTAGGAACCTATTTCGTTGAGAAAAAGGAATTCACAGACGCCATAAGGACTTATGCACTCAGTAATGGAAGAAATTTAAAATTTATTAAGAATGACAAGAAAAGGGTTTCTATCAAGTGTTTGGGTGGAAAAGGGAATTGCAAATGGTATGCGTATTGCTCCTTTAGGTTTGATGTCAATGCATGGCAGCTAAGAAAAGTGTTTTATGCTCACGGCTGTAGTAGAGATTTCAATGTAAAGTTGATGACTTCAAAATGGTTGAGTGAAAGGATGGAGAAAATTGTAAGAGAAAACCCTACTATGAAGGTCATGGACATTAGGGAAAAAGTCACTGGGAAATGGAATGTAGGAATTTCTAGAAATATGGCTTTTAGGGTAAGAGTCATGGCAAAAGATAATGTTGAAGGGTCATTCAAGGAACAATTTAGAAGAATTTATGATTATGGTCATGAGCTGCTGAGAAAAAATGTAGGTTCAACAGTAAAAATAAAAGTTGAAAATAATAATTGTGAGGTAATATTCAAAAGATTTTATGCATGCTTGAAGGCATGCAAGGATAACTTCATTTCTTGTAGACCCATTATTGGGTTGGATGGATGCTTTTTGAAAGGCAAGTATGGAGGTGAGTTACTAACAACAATGCGAAAAGATGGAAATGAACAAATGTTGCCCATAGCATATGTTGTTGTTGAGGTAGAAAACAAAGACTCGTGGACTTGGTTCTTGGAGCTTCTGATTGAGGACCTTGGTGGGGAAGCTGTCTATGTATCATGCACATTTATTTCAGACCAACAAAAGGTCATTGAAAACAATCTTAATTATACAAAACAAATGTTAATTACAATATATTGTACATATAACTCAATATCTTCAATATGTCAGGGTCTTTTGCCAGCTATTCAAGATCTTCTACCTAGGGTAGAACAAAGATTTTGTGTTAGGCATTTATATTCAAACTTCAGAAAAAAATATCCTGGAGAAAACCTTAAATGTCTCATGTGGAGGGCAACAACAGCCACATATCCACAACAATGGGAGGCTGAAATGAGAAATATTAAAGAGATTAATTTAGAGGCTTTTAAATACTTGATTGTCATTCCACCTATGTATGTATTCAGTCTTATAAATACTTTATATACTCACATTTCACATTTAAATACTTCACAACTTATATTGACTGACATTTACTTCTCCCAAGTTTTGGTCAAGATCTAGATTCACCCCTACATCACATTGTGACACTCTTGTCAACAACATGTGTGAGGGCTTCAATAATGTGCTAGTTCATACTAGGTCTAAGCCAATTATTACCATATTAGAAGACATTAGGCTCTAAATTATGAAGAGATGGGCTACCAACAGGACAAAGATGACATCATATCAAGGTTCTATTTGCCTAAGGTTCTGAACAAATTTCAGAAGGAATCATGGTTAACCAGATATTGGTTACCAAGGTAACTTTAATAAAAAAATTAAGGTTTGTTTCCATTGATGATGACTACTTTATTGCTAACTGTGTTGTCAATTTCTATTCATCACAGGTGGTCAAGAGAAAAATTATTTGAAGTCAAACACATTTCACAATTTAGGGAGAAATTTTTTGTCAATGTTGACAAGATGGACTGCACATGTAGAAAATGGACAATTACTGTAATTCCTTGCACTCATGCCATAACTGCAATGAAATTCTTGAATATAAAAGTAGAAGACTACATTGACCACTAGTTTAGGAAGTCTACTTATGAAGAGACCTACAATGCAATCATCTATCCTATCAATGGTCAACATGTCTGGGAAATTACATCCTATCTAGATGTATTACCACCAAAGAAGAGGACAATGTCAGGAAGGCCCAAGAAAAAATGAAGACTGGAGGATTGGGAGTTGAAGAAGAATGACAGTGAATTAAGAAAGGATGGGAACAAAAAAAAATGTAGCCTCTGCAAAGAACTTGGACACAACAAAAAATCTTGTCCACAAAGACCTCCAATAGTAGAGGTTCCTACTGCCCAATGTACTGAACAAACAAAAGTCACCCAACCTCCACCAACAGATGTTCCTATTACTCAGGAATCTACTATGCTTCCTACTGCACAATGTATTGAACAAACACAAGTCACCCAACCTCCACCAAAAGATGTCCTTTTACTCAGGAATCAAATATGCTTGTATCTGATCAATGAACTAATTTTTAATTTGTAGCAAATGTTTGCTCTTTCATTTTGAAGACATCTTTTAAATATGATATAATGTTGAATGTTCAAGGAACAATGTACTATCAGCTATCTGTAGTTGATGTATTTTGTTAATCTAAGACAAAGTTCTTATCAGCTTTCTTTTGTTTATAAGAGAATGTTTTATGTTCTTTATTGACCATTGCTTATAGTTAATGTATCATACTATAAGACAATGTTCGTATCAACTTTCTTTTGGTTATAAGTGAATGTTTTATGTTCTTTATTGATCATTGGTTATTGTTCAGGTGATCATTCTTGTATCATGTTTATTGCTCATTGCTTTAGAATGTTTGTTTTGCACTTGAATGACCATTATAATTAAAGAAATGAAATCAAACAATATTAACCAGTAATCACTCACCTTTATAAATAAAACACACATTAAAATTACAAATATCAAATTATCCACAACATAAACTTTTACTAACAAATCAACCAAGTTTCATCAACATTACTATTACAATTACATTAAAAACACATATAACGAAGACCATCCCCAATAACACCTTCAACCACTTTTCCAACTTAACAACACTTTTTCTCTATAAAAGCCATTTTCATCTTTTCAGCATATGTTTCTTCCATCTTCAGCACACTGTGTTCCATGGTCATCACACCCACTTCTTCATTTCTTGCACTTCCACTCATTTCTTCTACATTCAACCCACGTTACAGCCGAGGAAATATTCGCTCGCACCCTGTTCAAGAAGAAGACACATTCCTTCGTCAAAACCCACAAAATTAAACAAACATTTATGCTTCTATTAAACTGGCCTTGAAGTTAGGGCAACCGCAGAATTTTTTGCCCTTGTTTTTAGGGGTTCTCGCAATGCAGAACACTGCACTATGACCATAAAAGCAAGTGAGTTTTGCACCCAACCTCCTAACACTGCCACTACTATGTTGGAAGTCTGAATCCAAACATTTGCAAGACAAAGATGAACGATTTCCTCAGCTGCACAGTGCTTTGAGAACCTCTTCTTCCCCAAGACAAAGACGAAGATACACTTTGGATGTGAGGGGATCCCTTTAAATGTTAGGGCTACCAACCACAACAATATTATTATTCCACGTGGATTTGATGATTCTAAAACATATCACCCATTTAATTTAATGGACAATGCCACGTCATCAAAACAAAAAGTATAGCTCAGGTCAAGTTAACACCGTTTGGGACAACTTAACGGATAGGGTAAAATTGACTCAATTTTACAAAAAATATGACCCAATTGAGACAGTTGCAAATATGAGGACCCAATTGAGATTCTCATACAAAAGTGAGAACCAACCAAGAGTTTAAACCTATATTTTAATTTTCACTCTTAAAAAAGAATAAATATATTTTAATTTAATTATCTTAAATTATTTTCACATATCAAACATATTTTTTAGTTTATATATACTTAAACAATATAAATAACTTAAATATTAATATGAAAAACATTTAATACGGTAAAACAATTTAAAAATAATTAGATTAAAAATATATATTTATTATTATTTTTTAATTTAGATACCAAAATATATTTTAGTTTTGAACTACGAATTTCAATTTTATAACAAAACTCACAATAACTTAAAAGTATATTTAACTCTTAACTAAACTAATATTTTCAATTTCCTTTTAAAAGAAACCTATGTTTAAATATTATTTATATTTAATTGTTACTTGGGGTTTGTGATGATGAAACTTGAAAAAGTAAATTATTCATTTGTGTTTTTCTCAAGTTTATCTTTCTCTTTTACTTTTTCTTTCTTTCTTATATTCTAACTTATTATAATTTATTTTAGAATGAATTATCTTTTTATTTTAATATTTTGTGTATTAAAATGTATGATATTTCAACTGTTTATGATTGAATTTTTTATTTTCTAAATATTTTATTTTAATAGAATAATTAAAATACCTTACATTTTAATTTCTTTTTATTTAGACATGAAGTAATTAAGTTTCTTCTTTGAAATAAAATTTCATTTTAAAATTAAATTTAAAAAAAATATTAGTTAAAGTTAAAATATTCAAATAATATTTAATATTTTATATTTGAAATTTCACTCTTTTAATTATTGGAAATATATTTTTGAAATTTCAATTTTTTTTCATCCAAACAATATATTTTATTTTAAAGAATTTTAAATCGTCAAATTAATTACTCTATTAATTTTTAACCTTTTTTGTGAATGTTTTAAAGTTTTATGGTTTAATCAATTGAGAAAGATAGCATTTTAGTTGGTTTAATTTTATTTTTATTCTTTAAGATGAGAACTTTTTATTATCTCATACGTAAAAAAAAACATATATTTAAATATATATTTTTTTTAATTTCCGTTCAAGTTTTTCTTTCTCTTTACTATTTTCTTTTCTTTCTTATATTATAATATTATAATTTATTTTAGAATGAATTCTCTTTTATTTTAATCTTTTGTTTACCATTTTAAGAAATTGAAATGTATTATATTTCAATTATTTATGATTGAATGTTTTATCCATTTTTTAAATATTTTATTTTGATAAAGTAATTGAAATATCTTACATTTTAATTTTCTTGTTAGATATAAATTAATTAATTTTCTTTTTTGAAATAAAACTTCATTTTAAAATTAAATATAAAAAATTGTCAAAGTTAAAATATTAAAATAATATTTAATAATAATTTTTAGTATATGTGTACAAAGAAAAAAGCAATTTGAAATTTCACTCTTTTAATTATTTGAAATATTTTTTAAAACTTTTAAATTTTAATTTGTTTTAATTTTCTCATCCAAACAATCCATTTTGTTATAAAGAATTTTTAAATTTTCAAATAAATTAATTATTGTATTAAATTGTTTCTTGAAAACACATTATAAAGTCTTTTTAACATTTTTTTTAATGTTTTAAAGTTTTATGTGTTTAATAATTAAGAAAGTTAGGAGGTTCAACTTCTTTTGACTGTTTTCTTTAATTAGGCTATGTATTTTCTATGGATGACAACGAGAGGTAAGATTGAACAAATTACCTTATCTTGTAGATCTTAAAGAAAAAATTGAAATACAAGAAATTACTAGAAAGGTAGAATTTGAATAGGATTTTAAAACTTTTTTGCAATACCACGTTTAATGACTTTTGGAGTTACTAAATGGTATGCAATAGTTGTTCTTAGATGCTTGTGTATTTAATAGTTGTTCTTAGATGCTTGTGTATTTAAAAGGACATTCAAGAAAATATTTATAAAAGGACGCTCCTCCAATATGAATTATGTTCAATTTTATTTTAAGACCTCTTCATTAATCTTTAGCAAAGATTATAGAAGTTTTATTATTTTTATTTATAACGTGTTTTGGTTATGGGAATCAGGTTTTCCAAATATCTTCACAATTTGTCATCAGCGACGTTTGGTTCCCTCTCTACGTCTTTCTCTCTCTACGTCTTTTTCTCTCTACCGTTTGGTCTGATTCAGAGTTATGCCTCCGAGCGACGGCTGGTCGGATACTTGCCAAAGATACTCTGACGCTCAAGTTAATATTGTGTCTGTTCGGTTATCAGATCTCAACATTTAATGCACTATTAATGAACCTACCTGTCTCTTACCTTTGACCTCTATATATAGTGTTGGTTTTGGGCTCGAAATTAGGGATTCTCTAACCAAAGCCCAATGGTCCTTAATCAAGGCCCAATTATCCTTAATCTCTATTAAATTTAGCTTACTTCAATGCCTCAAGGATCTCTTTATCAAGATCGTTCGACTCTTGGTAGATCTGTGTGTCGTCCGTAATGCCCGTCCGGCCACCCGGTACATCAGGCCTCCCAAGCCCTAGACAAACGTTTGTTGATGGCAACCCCTAAAGAGACTTCCCATCCAAAGAAGCATAAACTACACTAAGACTATGAAAGGGAAGTTCTTAATCTTTTCTTTCTAAAGTCTTAGCATGTTTCTCTTTGCTAAATAACTTTACATTGTTTTGTAGGCCCTTAATAAAGAAGAGAAACCATGTATATACAACTAAAGAAGGCTGCCAAGGATAAAAACCAACGAACCAAAAAGGGAAGCTGGATGGCGCCCCAATGCCCCTAAAGGGCGCCCCAGCGCCAGAAATGCAGCATCATCTTCTTCACTTGGGTTGCTGACATGACAAGTTGTACCTTGCCTTCCAAGTCTCCCAAACGATGTAGCTTCCTCAGCAAGCTTCTTTTACACCTTTAGTAGCTTGCTAGGCATGTTTTAGAGTCCTCTCTCATCTATAAAAGGGAGACTTATACCTATGTAAATTCAACTTAAATGAAATTAGTGTTATGCTGTCAAAATTCAACCACTTCTCTTAAGTTCAAACACTTTGCTAGCTTTAACTTTGCATCCTCTAGCTTCTTTCCCCTTAGGAAAGCTGTCTGAGCTAGACTTCATCACTACAATCCATCCAAAACACGTTCGCACATTTCATCGAACACCTACCGTGCATCAGCTTCATTCAACCGTTTCATCATTCTGCTGCCACTTCTGAAGCTTGGAGCCGCTCCATTCTTGAAGGTGGAGACCGCTTCTATCATTTGGTAGTCAGAGCCAGCACGTCCACGCGGTTCTGCATGAGCTAAGTCACTCTTGCAATTCGTTTTTCACTTCTCCGTGTTGTTCTGTTCAAAATGTCACTGTTTCATTCATTTTTTTTTTCTCTGATTCGTTCTGTTTGAGTGAATCATTGATTGCGTTCATTATTCCTTAGATGTTCTTCATCATTTTAATCGGTGCACTTGTTTAATTTGAGTCAAATTCAGTTTTCAATTTCATTTTTCGTATTGTCACGGTCATGTGCAGAAACCACTGCAGTTTTTAATTTTGTCAAGTAATTGCTACTGTTTCAGCTTCGTTTCTTAGTTTTCATTGAGTCTTGTGCATTTGCTAAGCTATATGTTGATCTATAAAGCAAAGACAGCATGTCAGCTTTGATCATTTGAGCTTCAAGGCACTGCACACTGTTTCACGCTCAACACTCTGCAGAAAATGAATTTTTCGGGTTTAATTTGGTGAAATCTGTTTCTGTCCAGATTTAGTGATTCTAAAGCTTGAGACAAGTTTGTTTCATGATTTCATACATGTTTCAAGTATTAGCAATCCGAATTCACCAATGAATTTCAAAATCAGTGGTTAAGTTCTTAAAAATCTAGTTTCACACTCTGCATAATAAATCATTTCTGGATTAATCTGTGCACACTGTTTCAAACCAGAATTTATGCTTCTTAACCTTTGTGCAAATTTCTTTGATGTTGAAAAGCATTGCTAGAAGTATAACAACTCATTTCAATCACAGATTTGCAAAATGAATGATTGAGTTGATTAAATTCTAGTTTCCAAAACTGTCACAGTGTTTTCAGCCAAGTTTGCACCGTACTTGATATCTTTGATTGGTCTTAGGCTTTAACAAAATCTGCTAGCTTAAATCCTGAGGCTAGATCTAGTCATTTAGGACCTTCTTGTGCATTTGATAGAACCAGCCAACTTTGACTCTGCTGTTTTGTAAATTCTGCAGCAATTTTGGTGTGCTTTTATGCATTTTTGCTCCACAGCCGATGTGTTTTGTTGAATCTGAAGGTTTTGATGCATTCTTATAGTTTGTACATATATATTTGGTCATTTGAGACTTGCGTCCACTGTTAGTTTGATCTGTTTTGCCATATATGCAACATCACCATTAAACACCGATGAATTCACTTGAAATTGACATGTGAACTTGGACTTTTCTGTTTTGGTCATTTTCATGTCAGTTTCATTAGTTGCACATGTCCTAATTTGGTCATATAAACTAGTTTGGAATGTTAGCTGAACACTAGAATCACTGCATCTCAATTTGACTACTGCAGTTTCATTCACAGCCCATTTGGTGACAATTCTGGTGTTTTTTCTGCATAATTGGTTACAGTTATGGTGATTTGGTGTTTCTAATGGTTTAGTGCACTATTAACGATTGACCAAGTTTATTTCATCATTCCAAACTTGTGTGCACTGTTCATATGGTCTGTTTTCAGCTTTTATGCAAAAACACCAACCAAACCACCAAAATTTGTTCAATTTTGAGAAGTGACCGAGTGATTTTCTGTTGTGGACTTCATCTTTGCTGTTTTCATGTTTGCACATATCAAATATGATGATATACACTTGTTTGCAGTATCATTTTATCATATAACTCATTGCAATTCATTTTCCTCATTGTTGTTCCATAATTCCAGCCCATTTTACGTTGCAGACAGCATTATGCTTGCTGTTTTCACGTTGTCAAACTTAGATTTTCAAATTGGATTGGCAAAAGCTGGGGATTTGGTTTACAATTAACTTCCAATGCTTAAACAAGTCTAAAGCAATCAGAAAAAAAAGCACTTATATCCCTGCAATCCAGTTTTGAAAGTCACCAATCAGAAAAATACAAAATCTGCTATTCATTGTGGCATTTCATCATACAGTTTGAAATTTGCATCAAACACTTTCATGGCACTCGGTTTTCTCACTGTATTGAGTCTTTTCTTGCTTTTATAATCTGTTCTAGACCCTCTCGTAGGTTCCTTTTGAGTGCCATCTTCTCTTCCAGCCCCAAAGTGTTTAGAAATCACTTTTATTGACATCCCAATCTGCTGTAACGTTAAATTGAATCATAATTCTGGTGCAGCAAGTGTTTCTAGTCACTCACGGTTTGGTTATTGTGTTTGGATTATGGTGCTACTGTGGTGGAGTTCTAGCATCCAGCTTGCTCTTCAAAAGGGGTAGCATCTTAAGGAGTGGAAGCATTGTTAAAGTAAGCACTTGTTTGGACTCCAAGAACAAATTCTTTTGCTATCCAGCATCCTATTCCAGCACAGAATTTTCAGCAGCAAGCATTAATATTGCAACAACATTCAACCTCAAAACAGCAGCCACACTTGGCTTTTTCATTTGCACACATTTTTCATTGTATTTGTAACTTGGTATCACGGAACTTTGTGTTTAATTTGTTTCTTTTCCATTTGCAAATTAAAGTGGCTTGGAAAAATGCTTTTTTTAGCAATTCCAAGTACACAATCAAACATTGTAATAGCTTAGTTTCCACATCTTAGTGTGAAAGTGTGTCAAGGGGCTCAAAGTGTCACTTGCACTTTCACTTAGGGTCGTGTTTCTTCTTCCATTCATTTGGCATCTTTTCTTTAAATTTTGCTTGTTGATAGTTTTGTTTTACGTCTCCGTGATATCTAGGTGCACACTCATATAGTAAACCTTCATTTGGTTTCTAGGTGCATCTCATAGTGCATTTAAAAAAAGTTTTGAAAGAATTCTACATTGAAACTTGGGTACGAAACGTCAGGAGACACTATGGCTAAGGAATGACAAGGTTTTTAAGCTTGTCCGTTTTGATGTCTTGTTATGATTCCTCTAGGTCTTCTTCTTCATATAGGTCCTCTAGGTCTTCTAGTCTTCATCAACCAATTACTTTCAAGGAAATTAAAAGAAAACTTGATGAATCTAGAAGAAGAACTTGTTCATTTTATGAATTTAAGAGGATTGAGGATGAGTTATATAAACAAGCTAGGGCAAATATTCCATTCTTTGGAGAGGATATTGGAGCATTAACATACCTAGCTTGGGAAAGGGACATTGATGACATGCATTCATTCATTGCTAGAAAAAGTAAAAATGAATCTTATTTCCATTCTAGCAATAGTGCATCTTATGTCCTTAGTCTCTACACATCTAGATTTGAAGTGCATGCAAGAGAGTGGTGGGATGAAAGGCAATATCTTGTTAGGATAGGTAGAAAATCCTCCATCCATGATTGGAATGAACTAAAATCTTGCATGAGAAGAGACTTTGTTCCTTCAACCATTAAGAGAAACCTACAATCCCTAAGAGCTTACATTGAAGATGGAAAAACATTTCTTGAAAGCTTAAATGACAATGGTTTCCTTATTACAACAATAGAATTTGAAATTAACCTTAAAGAGTTGAAGGCTAAGAAACTAGGGTTGAAGATTAAGAGACAAGAAGAAGAGAGACAAGAAAGAGAGAAAAGAGAAGAGGAAAATAAAAGAGAGGAAGAAAAGAAGAAAGAAGAGGAACATAAAGAGAAGGAGATCTTGCTACTGCTGGCAACCCCTACTCTTACCAATGCAATGAAACTTATAAGGGAAGAGTTCTCATTCTTTACTTCTTTTCCAATTATTGTGCATTCTTCCATTTTTAATTTTTCTTTTCAATTAATTGCCATTCCATATTCTTTACCAACCTTTTCAAAAGATGGCAATTCCAATCTGGGGTTAATGTTACCCATGTGTAAACAAGTAACTCAAGATAAAAATCAAAAAACTTGGAAATATGGAATTCTCCATTTTTCCAAGACTAATTTTAGGAAAATCTTTTTCAAAAATACAAGACTTTTCTTTTGTATCCTTATCTTTGCTTACAACTTCATCATACTCATTTTTGCTATCTTTTGTAGATATATTTTTGATCCAGGTGGACAATAAAGACCAAAGTTGTGCTTCTTCTTTCTTCCCGATTTGAGGACAAATCGTTTTTAAAGAGGGAGGGAATGATGGCAACCCCTAAAGGGACTTCCCATCCAAAGAAGCATAAACTACACTAAGACTATGAAAGGGAAGTTGATTAAGAACTTAATCTTTTCTTTCTAAAGTCTTAGCATGTTTCTCTTTGCTAAATAACTTTACATTGTTTTGTAGGCCCTTAATAAAGAGGAGAAACCATGTACATACAACTAAGGAAGGCTGCCAAGGATGAAAACCAACGAACCAAAAAGGGAAGCTAGATGGCGCCCCAGCGCCCCTAAAGGGCGCCCCAGTGCCAGAAATGCAGCATCATCTTCTTCACTTGGATTGTTGACATGGCAAGCTGTACCTTGCCTTCCAAGTCTCCCAAACGATGTAACTCCCTCAGCAAGCTTCTTTTACACCTTTAGTAGCTTGCTAGGCACGTTTTAGAGTCCTCTCCTCATCTATAGAAGGGAGACTTATACCAATGTAAATTCAACTTGAATGAAATTAGTGTTATGCTGTCAAAATTCAACCACTTCTCTCAAGTTCAAACACTTTGCTAGCTTTAGCTTTGCATCCTCTAGCTTCTTTCCCCTTAGGAAAGCTGTCTGAGCTAGACTTCATCACTACAATCCATCCAAAACACGTTCGCACATTCCATCGAACACCTACCGTGCATCAGCTTCATTCAACCGTTTCATCATTCCGCTGCCACTTCTGAAGCTTGGAGCCGCTCCATTCTTGAAGGTGGAGACCGCTTCTATCATTTGTCGTTGGGTTTAAAAATGAAGTCGGATCGTGCAAGTTATTTTGATTGAGCTTCAGGCGGGAAAACACGTGTCAGTTTCTGATAGGCCGACAACCTTGGGTAGTGGGACGGTCTGTCGATCTGGACCCTTCATCGTGACATATTTTAACGATGAGGATTCAACGGCGATTTCAAAAATTTTTACTATAAATAAGGGTGGCGACTCTGTCATTTGTACTCATCCTTCTTCTTTGTTATCGCATCCGTTCGGCTTTAATTCTCTCTCAGGTAAATAAATGGCTACAGTTCCATTATCTTCCCCTACAGGGTCAGCGGGCGGGGACGGCGGGGGTTCTTCCGACGGTAGCGGGACGTCATCCTCTAATTCTGGGTCAACTTCCCGGGTGGACCAGTCTATCGGCCCTTCAGAGTTCGGTAATGACCGGATAATGCATGGGGCCGCCCTCTTTCTCCTAGAAGGCGGCGTCGAGGTAGATGCGACAGAGGCGGAGCCGGTGGGCGGGTGGCTGGCCATAGGCGAATACACTTGGGCTTCACATGACGTGGGCTCCTATGAGTCCGAACTCAAGAGTCGGGACGACCTTCTAGAGTGGGCTAACCAGGCGCTCTTGGTTCGAGATGAGGAGGACGCTCGGCTGATCCGTCTGGGCGTGAGTAGCCCCAATGAGCGTGTCTTCCATAGGAAGGGGATGAGTGTGGAAGATTTTTTCTTTGTATATACATTCCTATTCCGCCGGATGTTTGTGCGGGTACCCTTCACGCGTTTTTAAGTGGCCATACTTCGTCGGATGAATATCGCCCCTTCGTAACTGCATCTGACCGGATGGGCCTGTGTTTAGACATTCGCGGTGATGTGCGCGACTTTGGGCATTGAGCCGACTGTCTCAATATTCTTTCATTACTACCATGTCCGACCACTCCCCAAACGGGGATGGGTTTCACTGACGTCCGTCCAGGATTGCTGCTTATTTAAAGCTTACTCTGAATCTTTCGAGAAGTTCAAGACAAGCTTCTTTAAGATAATAATAAAGGAGGCCGGACATAATCATTTTCGTGATGTTGCGGGCGAACCGCTCTTCCCTTATTATTGGACGAGGGATCCGGCCAGAATAAGTCCTGTTTCCATCGAGGACATGTCCCCCGCCGAGGTTGAGGCCATTAGGACCATTAACGACCTGCCCCGCCGCCTTCACTCCCAACAACTAGTCAATTGTCTTTGCCACGAGGATTTTACCCGTGTGGCATTCAGTATGATATTTGTACTTGTTCGCTCCTTGGTTTAAAATTGACTCAGCTAAATTTTTCTTCTATTTGCAGACAGGATGAGTCTACCCACTCCCCGTAGGACAAGTTATATTCCTCCCTCTAAGAAGAGGGATCCTCGTCCGACCGGATCGAGCCGCAGACGACTCCCGCCCAATCTCGCACTCTCTCGACCGTCAATGTTGCCCCTGTTGTTGAAGGTACCATGGTCGTGGAGGCTCCCCCAATGGTAAATCTTGAGTCTTCGGGGGCCGTTGTGGCCGCTTCAACCCAGGTTGCTCCCTCCTCTTCCAAAAAGAAAAAAAGAACCAGGGAAGGGGAGAAATATTCTTCTAAGAGAAGCCGGCGAAAGGGTAGTGACCCTCGTCCACTCATCGGCGGTCTTGTTGACCCGGCCTTCGGGGTACGCGATCGGGTGGATTTCCATATGAGTTCGTCCCAACGGGTTGTGGTGGAGCCCCTTTCTGAGAAGGAATTCACTGACGTTGCTTTGGAATTTACCAAAGACTAAAACCAAAGTTTTCTAAAGTTAAAGGACTAAATTGTACCTTAGTTTGAAAGAGGGACTAAAACCAAAATCGCTCCAAAGTATAGGGACTAAAAACATATTTAACCCAACATTTTTTTTATGTCAAACTTAAAAAATTTCCACGTATAACACTCTCTGCAAGCCACGTCTGAAATAACATCCACGTCACCTTCACAGCTCATAAAAAACTTAACCCCGTTAATTTGATTTAACGGCAATGGTCAAATTCTTTCAATTTTTTAATCTTAGTAGAGATATAAATGAGATAAAAACACAAAAATAGAGACCTCTGAATGGTTTAACCAAATAAATAATAGATAGGCATCATTTTCGAACTACAATTAGATCTTACTGCCAGAAACAAAACCACCAAGATCTTATTTGGGAAAATGAATGTTAGGGCCTTGTCTTTTTTAAATGAATAAAGCATCACTTCTGCAATTACTTAATTGCCCTTCAACCACAATCTAAATCCAAATGCGTCCATATTTGTTTAAAATATTAATAAACATATTTTTTTATGATATTGAACGTAGGTTAAATTTCTAGTGCATTTTCTAGAGAGTCCTGAAAATGAAGAGCCAAGTCAGCTTTTTTTCAAATAAAAGCATAAGAAAATTAATCCGTGTTTGTGCTGTGCTTGAAGGAATTGTGCAAAACAGGCACCAAAATTAAATTCATTGACATTCTTTTATCATGTTATTTTGAATTATTTAAAAAATAAACGTTTTATTTTATGTTTATTGCCTATTAAGAATTGGAACAAAACAAATCTTAAAATTAAAATTTGTCTCTAAATTATTAAAAATGATACGTTTTTTATTTAATAATTAATATATTTTTCTTCTCAATTATTACAAAAAATGTTTGGTATCTAAATTAAATGATAATATATTTAATTTCTACATTTTATCAAAAATCATATCAAACATCTTTTGCAACAAAAGAAATATGAAATTCTTCATGTGACTGAAAAAAATTTCACAACAAATTATATAGTATAACTTCAACATATCATTTATTTACCTAATTTTCATAAAGTGCATAGACAATAAAAAGAAACACAATTTTTTATACTAATTTGAGGACAAAAATATATTTAACATTTAAATTAAATCAAAACACAAAACTAAACAAAGAACATCGATCTTGTTCCACTTGCTCACCATAAACTGCACTCACAGTCACAAACTAGACATAACTATATAATCACATATAAATACAAGTCAATTCATTCATAAAAAACTATAATAAAGTAAAGAAATTAAAAACAAATATACTATGTGTAACCGAGGGTTAAAAAAGGCAAGTCTAATTGATTTTCTTTTTCAGGTAAATGATAGTGCTACTTTACACAGATTGTATTGAACAAACAAAACTATTATCAAATGAATGACTATGACTCAAGACCTTCTGATCAGGTTTAAGGTATAGAACTAACATTTACAAAGTATCCAAAACGAATAGAAATCATTATCTCAAACTTGTGATGACATCTAGTTCGTGGGTGAACCCTGTCTTAACACCAAGGCACCCAAACCATCAATGAAAATCTCAACCAAGTAATAGCTGAACCACATGGCAGCTTCTTGTCTCTCCAGGTGCAATCTCGTGTGTTCATCTAGTAAACCATCTCCCTTTGTTCTAGTTTTTCTATCTTCCTGTTGAGTATGATAGCATATTTCAGTTTCTGCGACTAAATTGGTATGATTACAGAAAGACCACCTTCAACTAACACGTGAAATGAATGAATATAATGTACAGTTATTATATGACAACTCAATCTTGGCTTTTAGGAGAAGTAAGCTCTTCAGTCCTTATATTCAAACTCTCATTTTCCAATTCCACGGCAGTTTCCCTGGATTTGCTAAAAGTGTCAGAAGGAATATTGATTCCAGTAAAGCCAATCATGACAGATATAGCTCCAAGGTAATCCATAAGGCCAGGAGCATGGCCACTCAAGGTGTCCACAATGGCAGCCAGTGGGACCTGAATAGTAAGACCAGCTGTAGCTACTGTGGTAGATGTGAGAAGAACAGCCTTGGCCCACAAGTAATCACTCAGCACATTATCCAGCAGTCCTAATTAAGATTAGGAAAAAAAATCCATACATCATAAATTAAATGAGTAAAAGGGAATTGTTGAAAGCAATAAAATATTAGCGGTTTAAGAAATGCCGATCAAAAGAAAATTAGCGGTTTAAGAGGAAGTGAAGTGTGGACATTTGTTTGAAGTTTCAGGTGTAAATGTAGATTTAATTTTTACATTTTGAAAATGACTCTTGAATATTCTTTTTGAATTTGCAATCAACAGTTTGGTTCATAGATTATGCTCACTTTATCGCCAAAAGTGATCATCAAATAAGAAAAATAAAATATTCAGTCAATAACAAAGGTCCATACAGCGTGATACCGTGTATAGGAAAACTGATTAGGCAAAATATAACATTATAAATGGCTTTCTAGATCCTCAACACTTCGCCGCGATTCTATGAATATTTTCAGTTATGTAAGGCATATTTCGGTTTTCAAGTTTGACAGTTCTAATACAAGGTGAATAGCTTTGATGTTGTATAGAAACTTCACTCAATCTTTCTACCCATATTCTGGAATATATATCTTTGGCTAACGATGGTACTCATGACACATGCATAGGATTTACAATGACTTACAAATGAGCATTTCTTGAGACAATCTGATTAGGACTTACCAAAGAAATGTCATGAACACAAAAAGTATAGCAACTTTTTTTTCCTTCCCACAATTTCCCGTCTCTGTTAACTGGGGGTGAGGTTGTGTTTGCCATCCTATATAGTTTCTTAAATTCTGGTCTAAGAAATTTTACTATTATCGGAAACAAGTTCTCCATTTAAGAAGCATGATAATTTACCATGAAACAGTTCTTAGGTCTTCCTGTTTTAGTGTCATAAGTCAATATGAAGCCTATCACGAACCAACTATCCCAAATCCTAAGTTGTTAGGTAGTACATGAATGGTTTTGTAATTATATATTTCTAACATGTGGCTTGAAGCGTGGACAATGTACAAGCCAAATTTATGCAGTGCTGAAATGAATTCTGCTTAGAATAATGGAGGCATCAGGGATTCAACTCTCGAGTAGAAACCTTGGTTATATTTATAAAGGCTTAAAGACCAAACATCCCAACAAGGTCAAAGTACAAATTGTTTTATCTAACAAAGACACTCTTTTCATGGGGAGTTCTAACCTAAGATAAGAAAATGAGTTTATTCCAAGTCCACTGAATCTTCAATGATTTTGAAATGCTTCTGTTAGGATATTAAAAACGGAAATTAGAAAAGTTACTTATTACAGGAATGGTCATTTGTAGATTAAAGAGGGAGATGTTCATTTGTAGATTGAGCATTAGCTCTCTTAGAAAGTAGATTTAAGCTTAACTCACCCTTACAATATCGGCTTGCAAAGTAGGGTTTACACCAATTTATGTACTATAATTTGATCATATCTCTAAATGTGGCCCCCACACCAAATACTAAGCATCTTAAACGTGAGAATATATATTTATGGATGGTTTAGTATCAGATGGCACAATAGGTTCAACAAAATCTCGTGAGAATAGATTTTAAGACTATCTTAAAGAGTAGATTTAGACCTAACTCAACCCTACAAAACAAGCTTGTAAGTTGAGAGATTTACACTATAATTTGGTCACATATCTAGTTTATATGGGATCTCCAATAAGCTCTTTGTCAAAGGAGAGATCCTTAAAAGAGAGTGTATACTCCTATTTCTTGTTCTTTCATTATATTCAATAAAAAATTTCTTTTCTTTCTCTTTTCAATTTGTGGATCATAACATTCTCAATCAAAACTTTGATGATCTAGTTTTACACTATTAAAGGGAGCAAACACTGGACTGGTTCACAGACTTTTGATAGATCAATCTGGTTTGGTTTTTTTGCCATTGAAAAAACAAAAGGTAATGACAGATGTTCAGTTCAGGTAGTAACAAGATTATGTTTCTCTCCATTATTTCAAAGTAAATCTGAACTTAAATGATCAAAAAGTCATCATACTTGGGAGGGAGGACAGTTTGCACATCATTTGCTTTAGTGCATGTAAATGATAGCAAGACTTTCACAAATCGAAATTTATTAATTATTCACCGAATTTTAGTTTCAAATGTTTAACAATTGATTATCAAAGTGACACCTCTAGCCCCAATTGTCAAGCTCTACTACTGTGTCATTAAATGAATTAAATTATTGATGCTACAAAGGTATTTGAGTTAGAATCTAATATTCTTAGGTACGAAGTATATAAGTTTTAATAGGAAACACAGCTCAAGTAGAACTACTTCTCATGCAGAATACAAATGATTCATACCAAAAGAAAATGGCTTTACTAATAGTACATAACTGTTTATACTGACATGAACTGGACAGAGCCTTAACAATATAAGGTCAATAATATGAATCTTATAATACTGATAAAGAGAAACCTTTTACCCTTGATTGGAAAAAAGATATTAGGAAAAACCCTTTTTACCCAAAAAGTTATGAAAACAATATTAGATATTAATGTCACTTTCTACACCCCGGTTCACTTCAAAATGTGCAAATCCGCAACACAGAAAATGAGTTTGATGTAATGCTAAAATGTGCAATCTGCAACATAAGAAAGTGAGTTTGATATAATGAGTTCCATAGGATACAAGATACAGGCAGGATAGGAAAATGGAGAAAGGCAGAGAGGGTTATTTGTGATCAGAAAGTAACTACCAAACTCAGCAAAGTTTTATCGAATGAGTGCTACATATCCAGCTAAACATCCACTTATATTATATGGTAGTGAATGTTGAGCTTTAAAGGTACAACATGGAAAATAGTGAGAGTAGCAGAAATGAGAATGTTAAAATAGATGTGCGGCCATACAAGAAAAGAAAATATGAAATGATTATATACGAGTTTGGTTGGTACAACATCAATTGAGGAAAAGATGACAGAAAATTGCTTAAGATGATTTGGACATGTACAAAGAAGGCTACAAAAGGCGTCAATCAGAAGAGTATAATGAATGAGTTTCACTCTGGTGAAAAGAAGAGGAAGAATAAAAGTAGCATTGCATGAAGTTGCCAAAGGAGATCTAGGGCCAAAAAATATTCTTGAAACTTTCGTTTTAACCAAGTCAAATGATGGCATCTCATCTGTTGAAATAATTACTAAATCTGTGTAATCAATAAGTCTAAGGAAGGGGGTTGAGTGTTAGATAACCTCTGCACCTAGTTCTATGTCTAAGTAATCTAGGACTGTTTTTGATGTTTAGTCTCCCTATTGTATCAACCTTCACATATATAAATAGAGAACTATGAGAGGGGTTCTTCAAGTCCTCTAAAATCATATTTCTATCTTTTAATCTCAAGTTCATCCATGTATCCAACCTCACCTAGTGGAACAAGAATTTGTTGTAGTTATTGCAAGGGGCATACGTTATCTGTGTATGTTTTACATTGCTATCCAATCAAAACTTACCTTTTCTATGACTTTTAAGGTAGATATTCTAAAATAAAACAAATTTACCTTACACAGTAGTTAGTGATTGATGATCAATGTCAAAAACCTTTACAATGTAGGACACATTATTTATTCTTAAATATTTTTGAATTCTAATAATAACTAAAATCTTCCTTCACTAATGATATAAGTGATCATCTAGCAGAAAGAGCTTCCCCGCATAGACGTTAATTGGACAGCACAAACAACTGTGCACATATGTAAACAACCTATGTCTGAAGGAATGGTTCTCAGTATAAGTTTGCTATTGTAGAAAACCATATGAAAGGGGCATACTGAGAGTACAAAGGTAAAACAGGTACGTTCTTCTGTCATAATTACAATTTCGATTTAGCAGCAGAAGTGCAGGGCAGTTAAAGAACTAGCTACATTCTAAAATTTAAAACAAAATGCAAAAACTAGTGAATACTGACCTTTACCGATTATCAGACTAAGCTGTTTCCAAGTAAGCGAACTAAAACTTTCCATCTTGGTAATATTTAGTATGAGGGCAACTGGAAGAAAAATTAAAATATTGAAAAGCCCAAGATATCCAAGAAACTGAGCTGTACTAGCTTCACCACTCTTTCCATCACTATCAGGTAATTTCATGCGAATAAGAGTTATATAAACTGCATATAATCCTGCAGAAAGAAGAGCGAAAATGTCTCCAAGAAGAGGATTTGATGCAATTGTTCTTAAACCGGATTTCGAGTCACCTAAACTTACAATTATTGTTCCTGCCATACAAAGAAGAACACTGAAGAGCTTTAACCAAGTAAATCTCTCACCCAAGAATGCTAGGGAGACCAAGAAGGTAAAAAGACTGGATGCACTGCTTAAGATTGTATTTGACTGCATATCATAAAAAAAGAAAGAACTAATTTAAGCCAGGGAAACAGAACTGAGAAATCCGAGAGGTTGAATACATAGTTACTTACTGTGACTGTAGTATACTTCAATGACAAGTTAAAGGTGAGTTGAGCCAAAAACCAAAATGGGCAGATTAAAAGACTAACTTTGGCCACTCTACACCGACTCCACCGCCCTTTCTCATCAAGCTGATGATCAACCTTTTCGATCACATTAACTTGATCATCAACCAATACCCTTGCCACTGTCTCTGTTGGCACCAATTCAGAACCATTGTTCCTTTCTTCACTTACAACATCAACCTCTTCAAGAACCAAGGATTCACTGGCTTCATTTCCCGAATCATTATCTTTGAGAAGGATAACCTGCTCCGAGTGTCTTACCCTTCCTTCCGTATGGGAATTACTCTCATCACTCCTCCAAAACCATAAACCCCCATAAGAATCCTCCAAATACCTCCCAATTTCAACAATTGGAATCAACACCACAAACAACGAATTGCATACGTAAGTAACAAGGAATGGTGACACACCAGCATCAACAACAGACTGCACTACAAAGCTAGCAGCTATCCAAATTGTTGCCACAGCAAATATGTATATCAAACCCAAAATCCATTTCCACATTTTGCTATTCTCAACTTTTGAACCCATGACTATGTGTTACCCAATCCCAAACTCCAAATCAAGAATACCCGGAAAGCAAAACCCTATCCAATGGCAAAATTATCAATACCCATTTGTTATTGTAGCAAAATATCACCTATAAGCAACAAATGGCAGCAATTGGATTAAAAGCTCAGATTGAAAAATAATAATGACAAAATTGAAGGAATATTTGAAAAGGGGAAGATAAAAATAAAATGACAGGAGGGATCAACACATTATAATGTACCTGTAAGATAATCCATTGGTTAATCGAAAGAAGAAACGCCCAAGTTTAGTAGAAATGGATTTTCCATATATGAAGCTAGCCTGCCGTTGATTTTACTTCCTCTAATTGTGAGGGAATTTTGGGAGGATTAATTTCAAACCGCGTTGAAATTGAATCCTTGAGGCAACCAAACACGCTAACAATTGACAGAAGAGGTGGGTGGCGTTCCAATATTGTGTCTCATTTTCCTTCTACCGTCTACGCGCCGTTTCTTTTTGCACCACCCCTTCTGTTAAGCACACATTCATCCACTTTTTTAACTTCTCTTCACCACCGCTTAAAGTTATTTTTTTATAACTGCTATTTAAGTCTACTTTGTAATTAACATTAAAAGCTGTATTATTTTATTTTTACAACAAACATTGATATATCTTACTTTTTGAATAATAAAAGAAACTAGTACAATAATCATTTTTGTTTAAACTATGTAAATAGTTAATATAATTAATCAAGTGTTCGCTATTTAATACTCTTATTTATGTTTATTAAAGAAAAAATTAAAACTATTATGTAATTATTGTTAATTTTTATTTAATAAATATAAGTAGTAATTATTGAAGATCAAACATATATTCAATTACAAAAATAAAGTTAAATTATAATTAAATAAAATTAATGAAATTAAAGTATTTAGTAAGATTTTTAAAAAAATTGTTATACTAAAACCAAAATATATCAATATTTAATATGCTCAATCAACTATTTATCTAATTTATTATTTTTATTTTTGTTTTATAAATTTATATATGCTTTATTATATAAATTTTACTATATAAACTAAAGAATTTTATAGCTTATTATATATTTATATAATGTATATAAAGTGTTTTTTGTAAGATATATAATATTATACACTCTACAAATTTACGCTTTCACGAATAACTGATTATGAGTAATGATAATCTATTATACAGGTTCAGAACACTTTTTAAGATTATTTTAAGAATAAAAGAATTGATTATAATAAAAAAAATAGTCTATAATTACACTACAAAAATATACAATTTTAATAGGTGTTGTTTTTAAAGTTAGCGAAGGTTTTAATTCCAGGAAAATATAATTCTCGGCCTGGAAAAGAGATGCAGAAACCACTAGAAAAAACTGCATTGGAATTGACAGGAGTTTTGCAAAAACCGTTGGGATTAGTAGGAGTTTTGCAAAAACTGTCAAAATTAATCGGAGTTTTGCAAAACCGTCGAGATTAGCAAAGGTTTTGCAAAAATCGTGGGGATTAACAAGGGTTTTCGTAAAAATTGCCAGGATTAGCATGGGTTTTGCAAAAACCACCAGAATTAACAAGGTTTTTCAAAATCCGCCAAGATTTTCAGGAGTTTTACAAAAATTACCGAAATTTACAGAAATTTTGCAAAAACCGCCAAAAATGTATATAAATTAATTTTTTTATTAATTGTTATAAAATTGATTTTAATAACAAAATAAACAATCAAATAATATAAACTAAAATTTAAATATTATTATATAAAATAAATTATATTATTCAACACGATTCATATTGTTCATACGTATTAATCATAAAGCCTTGTATTAACAATCAAACTTCTCCATTCATTCTCCACAACACAGATCTACAAAACCTATTTGACTACACTACTCGACCATTACATAACATTATTACAAGGTAATCATCCAATACATATGTAGTTTAGCTCCACTACTTTTTTGAAGACTTTCCACCACTTAATATTTAAAATCCTCCAAACGCGTAATCAAAGCTGCTCTTGCCCATAATTTCCTGCAAAGTAAAAAATACAACTAGGAAATAAAAAACCAAAAAAGCAAACCCTTTCCCAGTGAATAAATAACAATAAGCCTTATCAATTCAGAAAAACTACTCCAAGTTTCATGAATAAATGAATATCTACATCACATTAATATATCACCTTCAATGCCAATAAAGCTGCATTTGCATAATTAGAAATCTTCATTGCTCGTTCATGTTGGGCTTGTTTTTCAATGTCTTCTGCATCAGTGCAGTCCAATGTTATTATGGAGTCAACTTCTTCCAATGACTTCAGTGTAGCAAATTGCCTTTCATAATATTCTTCTCTCCTATAAATATGGAAAACATATCACTTCTAAGAAGATAAAACTTTATGCTTGGAATACAGATCATGGCTCTATGACAAAGTAAAGCAAAGATATATGATAAATAATGATGACAACATCATATAAGACTGCTGACTGCCAAAACATAAGACAGATTCATGAGCAGTTATAGTAACCAAACATGAAGGATAAAAAATATTCATATGCATGCTATTCATATGAATGATAACAAGTAAACAGTTTCTGCAAGCATTACAAATGATGGTTAGATTAGCTTCTGTGGCATCAAAATGCACAGTAGGTTGGCAAGTGGATTGATTAACATGTTCCGATTAAAACCGTTGGTTTAATTTTCTGAGAAGAAAACATTGAAATGTAAGAAATTTGAAACTACTTCTCTGTAGTTGATCACTGTTACCTTGGGGGTTGAGCACCTTTCTCCTGTATATGGAACTCAAAAGAAAAATCTCATCTCCAATGCTGTCGAGGCCCGAAATGAACAACATCACGTATTTCTGCTTGAACACTTCAATACCCTGTTTGGTAAATTACACAAGACATGAAAAGGATTTGTTGAATACGGATTTGGTTTATCAAAAATGTTGTCCAGGCCCGAAACTTTTTATTTGGTTTATCATAAAAAGAAGAAGGAGTATTCAACATTTACAGTATACCAAAAAGTTAAAATACCAAAAAATAAATAAATAAAATCACAGGATTCTAAAAGTTCTCAGATTTCTCATATTTGCCTAAATTTATAGTGATTTTGCTAATCTATTTCTCCAATTGATCCTCTTACGTCATTTGGGAAGGGAGTATCTCTTGATGCCTGTAATAAATAAAGAATATAAGTTATTTAAATTTAATTTTTATCAAAATAAATTAAAACAGCAATATAAGAAACGTATAGTTGAAAATAGATAAAAGGAAACAAAACTATCCTATCTCATAATATAGAGAAAAGGAAGATTATCATCAGAATGATAATATTGTGAGACAATGTCTTCTACAATTATTTTAGTGCATTGAAAGTGATACTAACAGGGCTACAAGTGACTAAATTTAATTTATTCCATTCTATTAGTATTTATTTGGAATTCTCCCTTATAAGATGATAACGGTCTAAAAACCGTTATTTTCATACTTAAATTAATATCAAAATACATTCTTTATGACTTAAAATGAGTTTAGAATCAAGTAAAACACTTAAGTTGAGTCATTTGAGAGTCAAAAGCTGTTTTTAGAGATATTATGCTTGTTTTGCAGGGTTTTGATGAGAATTAAGGATGTAATTGAAGAAGGAAGGTCTTAGACTCAAGGAAGAAGAAGAAAAATGAAGAAAAGAAGAGTATATGCACCGCTCAGCGTCAAAATGCACCGCTGAGCGCCATGATTCGAGGGAAAGCCATTGTCTAGCGCCCAGAAGTGAAGCTGAGCGTCCAGGGCAATTAGACGCAAACCGCTCAGCGGTGAAACTAACCGCTGAGCGGTTGTGCGGCTTGAGGAAAACCGCTGAGCGGTAAAATACGACGCTGAGCGGTGGTCTGCTGGGCTTGGGCCTAAATTCTGTTATTTTTTTGTGCTATATATAGCCCTAGTGCGATTTGAGATGTATTCTTTTGGCAGAAGAAGATGTCCAGAGCTGTTCTACACTCCTTGGAGAAGATTTCTTGGATGCTTAGGCTCCAATTTATCATATCTAGGGTTTGCTTTTCCATTCTTTCATTGTATTTCATCTAGTTTCACCATGTCAATGGTGAACTAAACCCTTTGTTATTGGGGAACAATGTAATCTTTTGAAATTCTCTTATATTGAAATTCTTGTTTTATTCATATGCTTGCATATGCTGTTATTATCAATTGTTGGGTTTCTTATCTATGCTCTATGCTATTATCGTTTAACTCATTCGATAAATAGATGTTTGTCTTTATCGATACGGGGACGTACGGGAAAGTCATGAACTGATAGAGAATTCCTTAATTAAGCAATACTACCTAAGGATAGGGGGTAGGACGATCAATTGTATTTTGCTTTTGTGATATTTTTACTGGAATTATAAAAGAAGTTAGAGAGAAAAGGTGTATTTGAAATAATACTTTGAATGATATATAGAAAATTGTAAATGTAAAGTCAAACATGTTTTGAAAAGCGTTGACACGAGGACAAACAATATATAATCTATAATTGTTCTTTTATCAAACGTTTATAAATAGAAGTTGTTTCAATTATAGGGTCAAGTCACCTAAGTTCTTCACAATTTCTTTTAAGCTTCATTCGGTCACCGTCCTGTTCTCCAATCTTCTATCCATCATCTAGATAGGTACCTGCCAAAGGTCCTCCGATGTCAAAGTTAGTAATTATTCGTACAGTAATCTGAGTGCAGTAATAAATATGCAGTAAATAGGGTTGGGCACAGTTCAGTTAAAAACTAAGAACTATAGTTAATCTGTACTATTTTGTACTTAAAAACTGAAATTATTTGTACTAAAAATCAATTATATTGTTTAACAGTTCAGTTTAAAAATACTGAACTTATTGTACAGTTAACTGTGAATTGTACAGTTAACTTTTAACTGTGATTTATGTTATTTTCTATCACAGTGGTTTAGATCATTTTTGTGATGGGTTTAGGAAACACCATGCAATGATGTTCTGTTCCATGGAAAAATTTTAATAAGTAAAGTAGATACATGGAAAGTCTTTTATCATGTTATTCTGCCTTTGTGCATAATCATATTTTTAATTTCTTTTTATTGAAATGTAACTTCAATATATACTTGTCTTTTTTGAAATTTATTATAACTAATAGTTGGTAAGAAATATTTTAGATCGATCGATTTTTCTAAATTTTCTAATTAGAAATTATTCGATTTATTGAGAAAATTTTATTTTAAGGTAAAGGATATTGGTCAAATTATAATAAATATTTATTTTAAATTATTGAATTTACTTTGATCTAGATTATTCCGTAATACACTTTTGAGAATAGAGATTAAATAGTATTAGTATGAAAAATTAGTTTAAATAAAATAGTTTTTATAAATTCAATTTGACTACATTAAACGGACGTTATTATGTTATAGTAATTGCTAAACTATTTTTAGTAGCATTTATATCATATAATTTGATAAAATTTGTTTTATAAATATATGAGACGGCAGTAATGGAAGCAATTCGAATTATAATAATTACTTGTTTTATTATCTATCATAAAATATTTGAAATTTAATAATACACTAAAGGTAGTAAAGGACTTTGGTTTAATTATAATATTCACAAAATTGTTTTTAGTAATATTTATATTATACAATTTGATGAATTTTTTTTTGTAAATATATGAAATAAAATTGAGATAATTAAGTTATTATAATTAAATAATTTTTATAAATTGATTTTGATGACATGAAAATTAATATAGTAAAAGAAACTATTTGAATTAAAATTACATGCTCTGTTTCTTTAAATGCGTAAATTATTTATTATCAAACATTTGGATTTTTCATGTTCTATTTTCTTCTGCAGTTTTTTGGTTTTTGTCTTTGGAAAGAGTTAGTGTTGATGAGTTGTCATGAATTAATTGAACATGGATTATAGTAAATTGAATTGTATTGTGATAAACTAAAAACTAGTTAACTGAACTGTATTGCAGTATAATTGAACTAGAAAATAGTTTAGTTCAGTTACTCTGAACTATTTTTTACTTTAGTGCAGTTTTTCTGAACTGGTATATAGTTAATTATAAATTTTTATAGTGCAGTGCAGTACAGTGCACTTTGCCTACCCCTAGCAGTAAATGAGTGTCTACCTCTTACCTTTGATCTGTATTTGTAGTTTTTCTTATGGGCTTTGGATTAACGAACCTTAATCACAACCCAATCACCCCTAATCAACGTTTTACCTTAATCATGGTCGAAAGTTTGCCTACTAATTGTGACCGATCAATCCTGTTGCTATTCATTTGCTGTCTGGGGGTGACCGTCTGGCCCTCCCTAGTACAGAAGTCATCCCATGCAAAATGAAGTCAATGCCATATACAAGATTCTACGCAAATTAACTACATTCCATGCAAAATGTTTTAACAACTTTTAAGTATTAGTGCATAAGATAATCTACTAGAATAAAAAAAAAAAACTTCTATTTGTAAATCCTTTACTTGTGTTAAGTTAATCTAGAATAGGAGTGTCTAAATTCTACAACATCATTATCATAGTATCCTTGTAGTCAAACAAATTGTGTTGAAGCTTGAATTGATGGTTAAAATATACTTGAGAAAGTCATAAATGACTTTGTAAAAAAGAATATTTGTTCTTGATATCAAGTGAGAGATAAGGAGAATCAAGAGTTATTTTGTATATTTATTGTAAACAAAAAATGGTAGAAAAAAATATTTTAATCATTTAATGAATAGTAGAACCCTTTACATAAATTGAAGTGAATCAACATTAAAACAAAAGTGTTTATTGTTTTTTCTATTACATGTTTACAAGCCTTTGGCAATTTTACAATTTTTTGTGAAAATTCTATAAAACTATTAGATGACCCTCATACGACATCTAATAAATGATTTATGAAAATTTTCCATTTTTTTTAAATCATTGTTCAATCTACACGCCCCTTTTAATTTTCAATTTTAGCTTTATCATGTTGACAACTCATTGATAGTCTTAATTAAATAACCATTACATAACCTAACATATCATTAGATGTTCACTCGATGAGTCAATGGTTGGTGCATCATCATACCATTTGCTACTTGAAAGGTATCTCTCAACGAGGCTCATGGTTGCTTGTCCTAATGCTTAGTGATTATCATTGGTTAGTGCATTATTTTTGCTTCCTTTTTAATCTCATTGAAAAGTAAACAGCAAGCAAGAATATTTAAATCACCTTTCAAATAATTTGACTTATTGATATTTTGGTTGAATTTGCAATTCCTAAAACAAATTGAATGTCTCTATATGTTGACAATACAAGGGTCATTCAAATTATCGCAAATTTGATATTCCATAAGTTCATCAAGCATATTGAAATAGATCATTGTAATAGATTGTCAGTTTATTTACGAGGCTTATAATGACCAATTATTTTAATCCTTCAAATCAATGCTTAGCTTCAAGTTATAGATACTCTTATCAAGGTTATTCCTCATTTATGCCATTATTTATTAGCAAATTAATGTCCTTGACTAGTTGCATTGGTTTAAGGAGAGAGATGATCCATGAAGTATTTGTCTTCTTTATATTGATTTGTTTTCTTAAAAATAGGCTAGAAAAATCACGAATTGATTTTTTTTCTCTTCCTTGATTGTATATAATAACTTTTAAGACAAGATCGTTTAGAGAGACTAGATTGTTTAACAACTCATATTTTGAAGTTTAATATATAATACTTAATGAAATATTGTTTATTAAAAGAAGCATTTAAATGATGTGTTTACTAAAAACAACGTTGAAATATATAAGAAAATTATCCATGACATATCCATAGAAGAAGTTATAAAAATTGAAAACAGTGTTTGATAAAAAGTGGGCCTAAGACAAGGAGTATTAAATGTTGTATATTTTATTATCAAAAGATATATTACTCAAAAGAACAATCTTATGCTAAACGCTTAGTATAATGAGACATGCCTAAACTCTATCTAACGTTGGAACATTTAATGCTTGTACATAATGTACATCTTTGCCTATTGTGCTTTATTCTCCTTATCTACCAAGCTTTATTCAAAAGCTCTCCACAAGACCAGAAAGACATTATAAGAATATTTCCTTAAAGCTTTATACTTTACCTAAGTCGCACACATTATCACTACTAAAACAATGTTGCTCTTCCCAAGAAGCATAATAGTGCATATTTTTGTACCTAAGGTCACCTGCTATCAAGGAGACCAAATCTCTATGTAACAGATCTTTCTCGAAGATGACTATAAAAAGGACTTGTTGAAGAGAAGAAGAAGAAGAACAATTCTTTGAATCCTCATGCTATTACTTTTCTTCTAAGCTCACATCTTCTAAGTCTTTCTTTGAAAAAGAAAAAGTCTTTTCAAGTCTTCAGATTTCATTGTATTGAATATATCCTCTCTTTGAGAGTTATTTAAATTTGTACTTGTATTCAAAAACACCTTGATTGTGTTTTTAAATTCAGGAGTGAATCAAAATACTTGTTTATTTAGTTCAGGTGAGCAATTTACTATACAATTTGTACTTGTCTTTAAGTTATTTTAATAACATTCACAAAATTGACTAGACAAATTCAACAATAAGTTGTTTTGTAAGTATAAGTAATAAGTATATATATAATTATTTATAGAGAGAATAACATGACCAACATTTAAAACATATTTCTTTGTCCTCTTATAATTAAGATATGGTGTTAAATTAAACATGGATAATAATTCTAGAATTAATTCATGACACTTAGACTGTAACAACTTTCTTTATAACCAAAAGACTTAATGGATAACATGTATTTTAGGTTATTTTAGTTTTGTTGTAGATATTTGATGTTGAATTACATATGTACTATACCCTGGTGATGTACTATACCTCAGTGATGTATTATACTCTCGTGACCGACCGACGGTCAGACAAGCACTAATCAGGAAAGTTAAATATCATTAATGGCCAATTAATATGTTTAATGGTCATATTAAATATAAATATACACTATTTATGAGTGATTGACAGGTCATATTCATGAGAATATAGCATTAATGGACAGTTAACAAGTATTATTGAATTTGATTGTCTGATTTAATGATTAATCAATGTATTTGGCTACCACAAGCCTTATAAATATATTATTGACGTTCAGGTAAAATAATCTTGTTCTATCTTAATAAAATAATGACTTTTTTATGAAACATATCTCATTTGAGTGTCAGAGTGTCTTTTGCAGGTCAACCACCCATCGAAGAGGATTGCGTTCTAAAAAAGGATTAAACTATCAGGTTCTAACGTTATCTCATTATAAAAATAAATATTTTATTTAACTCATATTTTTGTGAGTAAAAATATCATGTGCAGGAAGCCTTATCAGGTTTTAATGTTATCTCATTATAAAAATAAATATTTTATTTAACTCATATTTTTGTGAGTAAAAATATCACGTGCAGGAAGGTTCAGACCAATACTCAACCTTATCAAGAAAAAGTTCCAAACCCGAGCGGCAAAGTCTCGTCAACAAAACCCAGGAAACGCTCTCTGAGAACCCATGGTCCTAAACCGAGCGATGAGGTTCTATACGGACTCACTCTCGTCCTAAACCGAGCGGTGGAAAACGTTCTTCGTGAACTCTCACTCTCGTCCCAATCCGAGCGGCAAAGTCTCGTCATCAAAAGCTTTAGTAATCAATCTTTCCCGCCAATTTAAATTTGTGCGGCATACTTAAACCCCTTCGCACCTGCAAACAGCTGCCCGGGGCTTGGGGGGCTTAATGTACTATACCCCGGTGATGTACTGTACCCCGGTGTTGTACTATACCCCGGTGACCAACCGACAATCAGACAAACACCAATCAAGAAAGTTAAATATCATTAATGACCAATTAATATGTTTAATGACCATATTAAATACAAATATACGCTATTTATGGGTGATTGACAGATTATATTACATGAGAATATGACATTAATGAACAGTTTATGAAACATATCTCACTTGAACGTCAGAGTGTTTTTTTGCAAGTTAACCACCCCATCGGAGACCCATCAGAGAAGATTATATTCTCAGAAAGAATTAAACGATCCAAAAAGAGTAGAAAAGGAAGGACGACTGACTCTGAAACCAATTCTACCGAAACAACATACAATCCATAAATGATTATCTTTTGTTAGGATTAATGAATGTGCATTTGACTTGAGTACAACTCTTAGACTAATTATGCAAATTATCATGGCATCTCTTCCTTGCAATTGTCAATTACATTTATTCTCTTATGTTGGATCGTGGATTGAGCAAATACTAAAGAAATGTTAGGATTTAATTATAATTTAGCAAATAGAACACTTGATATATTATACAATAATATCCCTTTCAACAAATGTTTCGCTAGAAATCAAATTCTTATAACTTAGCTCACCTAGTGACCTAACTTTTAAACTAAATACTTACTACTAAACCAAAACCTCTTCACTAAACCTTCAGATCCAGCCTTTCTTACTTCTCCCTTCTCCTTCACACAGAACATTCCATGTCTCTTCATTCCTTCTCCAGAACTTTCCTCATTCTAATTCCAATTTCAAACCTCCCTCCCTGACCTTCTCTCTTTCTTTCTCCGCAAGCTATTTCTTGAAAGGATAGTCCCACTCCAACAGAGAGGCGCGCTTGGTGTTTGGCTATGTCATCAACGAAAATTGACTCATCGTGCTACGGCACCGGAGGGTGGAGGAGGCGCGAGATGGTGGCCCACTTGTTCCCGTGAATAGCGTGCGTCTTGATGATGATCTGGTCCTCCGTCGAACTGAAGGGGCGGTGTTGCACCTCTGGGCTCAGCTGGTTTCACCTCAGGGGAGGAAGGAGGTTAAGTATGAAAATGTAGTAGTCTTCTATAGGAGAATAGGTTTATAGAAGAAGAAATAGGTTTTTGTTGGCAAATTGGGGAAAAAAAGAAGTTAAAATGCAGATCGGATTATCCCAAATCTCTCATTCCCAAAATGTATCTCTGCTTCTGCGGGAAGGTGGAGAAGCCTCCCGACGATCCGTGGGTTTTGCCACACTCTTGCGGTGAGGTTTGCGAAAGACCCTTGAAGCACAATTGCGGGCACCATTGCTTGTTACTCTGCCATCCCAGGTTGTGCCCCTCTTGCCCCAAACTCGTTAAAGTAAAATGCTTTTGCGGGTGCATTGAAGATGTTCGACTATGTGGATTGAAGGAATTTTCATGTAATAATACGTGTCCCGTTCTCGACTTTCTAAATCCTAGTTCATAGCCATGTCAAACTGTCGTTTCTGATTGCTAATGCTGACTCTAACTATTCTTGGAGAATCTGTATTCTCTAATTGTTGACATCTTTTGGTTTTTGTCTAATATATGGTAAAATTTGAAATTGTTCCCTGCAGACTGCGTTGCTATTAATAGGAGCAATATTTGCATATTTTCTAAGAATAAAAGTAGATACTCCAAACACAGTGGCCTATTCGTCTGTTTTTGTTAGTGTTGTTTCACTAATCATTGGGAATATAGGTTGGTATATGGCTAAAGCCAGAGTTATTTTTTTGTTTCCTTTCTATCATATCAAGCTTTTTATCTGAACCTTTTAAGTAAGCTATCTTTAAATTTTGTGACAGGACCTGGTTTATTGAGATTTTATGCTATCGTATCCTCCATTGCAATGCTTTTCTTGATTGCTTCTCTTGCAAAGAAACATCTGATGTTGAAAAAGCCATGTGCGGAGAATGAAGGCGGAGAAGGAGATGTAGCGGTGGACCGCGACGATTTTTGGGCCAGTGGGTGTCTCAGCGTCAATGTCTCTACGGTGACGAGGGTTTTCATCCTCCGACGTATCACGGTGCGAGGCTCTTAGTTTCGATTGGGGATTTTTGGGATTGTTCATCTGAGCTTCTCTGCAGGTTAGGGATCTGATATTGGGTGGTCCGTTGTTGTGTTTGGATGAGGCAAGGACTAATTGCAAACTGTGGTTGAAGAGGGTCTTGCCGTGATGGTGAAAATGGTGACGGTCGGCGATGGTGGCGATGTTGACCCTAATGTGAAGATAAGTTAAATGTTTGTATGTCATAATCTCTTAAATAAAAATTTCACATAATCAAACACGATAACACCACTGTTAATTCTGAGTGTGAATATTTAACGCCTTGGTTCAATTTTTCAAATACTTGACCTCAATCGAGGTTAAATATGTTTTTATTTTTTAATTTTTAATGAAAATTGAAATTAGTCTTTTTCAAAATTTTGGTATAATTTAGTCTCTTAATTTTAGAAAGTTATGAATTTAGTTCTTTTAACCAAATTTTTTTAATTTTTTTAATTTTAATTGATATTTTAAAAAGACTAAATTCATAAGTTTCTAAAGTTGAAAAACTAAATTATACCAAAGTTTGAAAAGGAACTAATTCTAATTTTCACTAAAAATTAAGGAATCAAAAACATATTTAACCCATTTTATAAATATTAGGACTCAATTGAAATAATTACAAATATGAAAATCCACTTGAGATTTTCATAAATTTTCATATAAATATGAGGATCATCCGAAAGTTTAAAACCTTTAGTTTAAACATAAAAAAATTTAAATCAAAGAATATTCTTTTACACACATTTTTGTATGCGATTGAATTACTATGTAATAAATAACTAAATTTGGTTCAATTTAAAGTAATTTTGTTTTTAATTTAGTGGATTATTTTTTATTAAACTTTGACAATTTTTAAATAAGTACAAATAGGATTTTAGATCAAGTAAAATAATAAGATTAAATAATATAATAAAAACTGACAATAAAATATTAATTAACGTAAAATAATATCTTCTTAATCTATCTTTATCTTATATTAATAAAATAAAATAATATTCTTTTAAATTAATGGAAAATCAAAACTATAAGTTTCTGCATCATTCCAATTTAGGTTTGTTTCTTTTAATCACATTCGACTTTTTTTTTATGATTCTTCTATATTTTAAATTGATCGACCTTTTTAATGTTTGATCGACTTTTTCTTTATGACCTATTTTTAGATTGATTGACTTCTTTAATATTTAGTCCGATTTTATTATACTCAAATTTTCAATAATATTTTTAATGTTTTGATGAACTTTGTTATACCCAAATTCTAATTAACCTTGTTACAAACCGTGTCCACTATAACTAAAAGTATATTAAAACCACAATTACAAACCGTAACGGCAGGAGTATTTTAACCCTCTGATTTCTTTTTCTCACTGTCTTATTCTTAATCATCCAATTTCGAATAAAGATTAAATTACTTCCTTCTCCTTATACTTTGACTATTTATTATGCTTCGATAGTGAGATTTTATGGACTATATTAAAATATATTCTTAAATAATAACCACAATAACCTGTTGAGTCCATATCATGGACGAGAATTGGTCAATCCCGTCGCACAAAAAACCGTAGTCACAAAATTCAAAGCCGAAACGTTGTTCTCTTCATAAAGCCTACAAATGCGAATCAACAATGCTGATTTGTAAACTTTTCGATCACTAATTTTATGAACCTTTACTGTGTCACTTGAAAAGTACCTGCTGAAAGTGATTGCTAAGTTATTAGCCTAATCAGCATTTTAAAAAAATGAGTAAAAGATTGCCAAGTTAAAAAAACAAACAAAAAAAAACATTATTTTTAGCATCAACTAACGCTATTTTTAATTAAAGATAATCCATTATTTGATATTTATTCCAACAATAGGATAGAAAGTTCTCCCTTAGACCCTTTCACACATACATCTTCTAAGCAAAGGGAAAGTAATAATCTCTACATGCACAGTGAAATCAACAACAGAATTTCATCATAGAATAGATGGTGTAAGTTAATCAAGGTTTTCCCAATACAAAACAATAATCAATGACATAAAACACTGCAATTGTTGCAGTGATAGGTACATGAGGGTTCTAGACCCACACATTGTCAAAATGATGAAGTGGCTAATTCTGTGAGACAGCAGTGTGGCCATATCTTTGCATTACTCTTTTAGTGGCTAGAGCTGCAGCCTCACTGGCACGCATTGTCCCAGTTGCCATAATTGCAGCAAACTCTTTCACAATCTCATCTTGAACCTTGTTGCGTGCATCTCCAAGAGGATCTGCTGTGGCCCCATTTGGTGATGACTTCTGTGGTTCCCCTGCTGGCTTTACAGAAGAAGGTGACTCGGTCTTAGAGTTCTCATCTTTGCCCTTCACTTGGTTGTTCACCCCACCGTTCAAACCGCTCTGAGCCGAACCATTCACAGCAGTTGGAGGCTTGAATTGTGGCACTTGAGGAACTCCACCAGATTTCAGTGTTGACTCTAAATTCTGTATCATAGGCACTGCAGAATGGAAGTACAGATATATATCAGATAAAGAGATAGTAAGCACCTCATCATAAATGAAGTTTAATTAACTTACATTGTGCGTAAAACTCTACAGTTTAAGTTAATGAATGATTCAATTTTATAACAAACGTAGAATGAAAATGAAAAAGGATAATGAGGAAGAATGTAGATGCAGGTAAGTGAAAATGGAGATGCAAGTAAAACTTAAAGCACTAAAACTGCAGTACTCTAAAATTTAGAGTCAATTTTAGTTAGAGGTAAAGGTTATAACTTACTTATAAGAGCTCCCATTGGACTTCTCATGACCTCATTAGGGAGCTGAAGAATATATTCAGGAATGGACACACCAACCAAAAATTGAGAAATCTCATTGCTGAAGTTGTTGCAATTGTGTGTAAGCAGACTATATGTTTCAGGTAGGTACCGTGGACTGATTTCCTGCAAATACACTTCGAAGACATCTTTGGGAACATGCGTAACACCTAACTCTACCACTTTAAGGGGAGTTCCATATGGTGTAGATCCAGCAGGACAGTGTTGGATGCCCCCACCAAAGTAATACTCGTTACCATAAACCACAATTCCTGTGTGCCTGAGGTACAAATAGAGTAAACAAATCTACAATCATTACACACTCCAACAGAATGACACTCTACTAACATGTAAGACATTGGCAAGTACATCCCAACATGTATAGTAAAACCGTGGCAAAAACCAAGTTTCAGGGATTAGAATGTTTTGAATCACATTTGTTTCTATTTTAGTTCAATCATTGCATAGACACCACATATCCACAGATCACAGCATCATCTTCCAACTGACATGTATAACAATCCCCCCAAAACAAATTTCTTTTTGTTGAGAATATAACTAAAGTTGGAATCAGACAAAGAACCTTTTGCCCTGGACCAACACTAAAGAGAAGCACTCACCATATGCCTTCAATAGCTTTCCCCAAAAAGGACATTGAAAGCTGCCGTGCAAGTCCTTGGCTCAAGTCATAAACATTTAGAGTAACCCTGTGACCCTCCTGCGTTCAAATATCAAATTTAATGATAAATGTCAGAACAATTGCAAAGTACTTGAGATGTTAAGCAAAAACAGAAAAAATAAAAACTATGAACAAAAGAGACATGTTGAAAACATCACCGGCACCACATACCTCAGCCATATGTTGTAGTCCTATTGAAAATTAGTTAGCCTCTTATGTACTTATGTACACCTTAAAAGGAATGTCGTAAAAACTCCGACAGAGATCAAAAGAACCTAAAACAGTGAAGATCGGTAAGAATCAAACCAATACAACACAAAGGAAAGACACCCTTAAGGACTAAACACGCGACAAAAACAACATCTACGAGAAAGCTGGCTTACTAGGAAACAAGAGCATCAAGACGCGTCAATTCCAAACACTGTAACAACCCCGCTATATCACCCACCAAAAACACCCTCAATACACTCGCACTATCACCATAATCATATTAAATCACACTTCAAAACAAAATCAAAGTCGATCAGAGAATCACATCCAAACCAGAAGCAAGGGAATAAGAAAAATATATTTCAAAAAACAACAATAAGACAACCATTTGACATCTACATCCACATATATCACAAAACGCAACGACCCTTTCCAGAAAAGGGGGTGAAAAGAGCACTCCTTAAAATTCTCAGAATTTAACTCCCAAAAAATGGGGTACGAACCAATGCAAAGAACCCAACTCCAAATTTCAAACATCTCAAACATTTACAGATCCAACACAAAAGAGGCACCCCAAATTGTACCTTAATGTCAAAAAATGTCTGCAAAGATCAGAATCAATTCATAAACCACGCAGTCCAACGAACAAAACGAACAATTAAAAACCATACGGAGAAAGGGAGAACCTACAAGGTGGAAGAACTACGAAGCAACGGAAACACGGTTGGTTTGGTTCCTCTTCAACAAGAAAAGAAAAACCTCGCACGAAAAGTCCCTAATAAATAGAAAATGTTGTTGTTATTGCAATTGAAATGCATATTCTCTACTGCCACCACATTTTACCTTTCCGTAAGCCTCCGGGACTTTCTAGAATCTACCACCGCTAGTTTCATATCCACGTGTTTTTGAATACCATCCTTATACTCTTTTTTCTGTTTCCAATTTAGATTTTTCAAGAATATAATATTTTAATAATTTTTTAACAATTTTTATAATAATATTAGTCTGTTTAAATTTATTTTTAAAAAGATATTTATAACAAATTAATCATAAATCATTATTGTTAAAATATTGTTAAAAATATTTTTTTTATTTTTTAAATTGGAAAAATATTTTTTAAATCTTTATTAATCTATACCAATATATAGAGAGAGACATTTTTCTTTTTTTCAATTTTGTTTTAATAATTTTAAAAAATTAAAATAATTTTTTTATCAAGTTTATTTTATTATTGTTTCTTTAAATTTATTATTTTTAATTATAAAAAATATTTACAAAGTTATATATTTAATTTTATAATTATAATAATAATAATTTATTATTTTCTATTATAATACCTGATACAAGCCCGCCCTTGGAATTAGAATAAATACTAATATAAGAAAAAAAATCACTTAGCTTAAAAAAAATTCTGAATTAGACACGGGATTCAGTTTTAAGAAAAAACTTTTAATAATATAACCCTAATTCTAATCAATCCCTAACTAAAAGAAACCACAAATCCCCAATTTTTTATTTTAATTAGAATTAAATGGAAATCTTAACTTTTAATTTGTTTGTCCTAAGCATTAATAAAAGGAATATTAATTCCAATTAGTTTAAAACTCAATTTCATTAAAATCATACTTACATCAACAATGTAAAAATATAAATATTTATTTATCCTTATAAAGTCTAAAAAAAAAAATTCAAGAACCAACCCTCACATAACCATCATCAATGGTATAAGACATTCAAATTACATTAACAGATAAATAAATGAAGTAAGACATTCATGATATTCTTAAAAAAAATCCAAAATATATCCATATTTATCATACAATAAAACAATAAAATAAAGATAAGTTTCTCACACTTTGACCAAACCTAAAATTTTATCTACAATTTCAAAAACTACAAATCTTTCTTTGCACTAAGGATTTTCTTTGTTCTTTCTCTTCTTTCCCAAAAATCTCTCTTCTATGTTTTTCTCTTTGATTTTGAGTTTTTAGGATTTCTAAACACACATATCTCTTCTCTTTATATATATATATATATATATATATATATATATTATTTATAAAACAACTTTACTCTATCTTTAATATTTTATCTCTTATATCTCATGTTTTTCTAACCTTTAATTTAATTTTATTTAATTTCAACCCTTTTTACTTATTACACCTTATTTAATTTCTAAACCAATTAATAAAAAGTAAAAGATCTTTTTGTCCCTAAACTAAGATATAAATATAATTAAAGAAAATAACATAGTAATTATATCTTAATAAAAGTATATAGTCAAGAACACTAATTATCGACAATAATACTTAAGTCTCATAACCACTTTATCATCTAATTACCATATTTTTCCCAAGTCTTACATTTACCCCTCATCAAAAGAATTTTTGTCCCAGAAAATTTTTCTACTTAATAAAAAGATGAGGATACTTCTTTTTCATAACTTCCTCTAACTCCCAAGTCATTTCCTGAGTAGCTTCATTCCACAACACCTTCACGGTGTGAACGTCCTTTCCTTTAAATGTCGTAGTTTGCACATCTAACACCCATACCAGTCCTGCTTCAATAGTTAAATCTTCTTTGACTTGAATGTCATCCACTTCCAACACATGACTTGAATCTGACACATACTTCTTCAATTGAGACACATGAAAAACAATGTGTAAATTTCCCAATCGAGGTGCTAGTGCTATCTCATAGGCTATTGGACCAATCCTCCTAAGCACTTGATATGGCCCAATAAACTTTGGTGTCAACTTCCTTGACTTAATAGCCCTCCCAACGCCTACTATTGGTGTCACTCGCATAAACATATGATCTCCCACTTCAAACTTCAACGGTCTCCTTCTTTGATTCGCATAAGACTTCTGCCCACTTCTTGTTGCTTTCATTCATTCTTGTATCAATTTCACCTTATCAGTAGTTTGTTGTAACAACTTTGGACCTATAGTTACCGATTCACCATCCTGAAACCAACACAATGGTGTCTGACACCTTCTTCCATACAAAGCTTTAAATGATGTCATCCCAATGCAAGAATGATAACTATTATTATAAGTGAACTCAACCAACGGTAGAACCTCATTCCATATTCCAAGATGATCCAAAACACACTCTCATAACAAATCTTCCAAGGATTAAATGGTCTTTTCAGAATTTCCATCAGCTTGAGGATGATAAACCAAGCTCAATCTTAACTGCGTACACAAAGCTTTCTACAAAGTCAGTCAAAACCTAGAGGTAAACCTTGGATCTCTATCGAAAATGTAAGAATAGTTAGGCCTTATTTCTCAAACCAAGAAGGGGAAGGGGGGTGATGAGTCGATATTTTATTGATTTCACTTAGTTTATTGTACCAAATTTAATCAGGGAATTGTGCTTAATTGTCCGGTATTTTCCAGTTTCTGTTAATTGTGCTTAATTTGACCGAAAATTCTAATTTTAATTAATTTTAATATTCTGAGCTAATTATTTGCATTTTTAATTGCAGGGAAAATTTTGGAGATATATTTTGGAGCATCGGGATGGAGACAAATTAATTCAAGACTCTCCAATTAGATATTTTAAATTTAATTATAGTGTAATTTAGTTGTTTAAAACTTTTTGGACAAACTTTTGTATTTTGGGCCAATTTTTGGAAATTGATGTTGAGCCCTAAAAGTGGTTTAGGTTTAGAATATTTTATTTTTTTTATTTGGTTAAAAAAAAGAAAAAGGGAAGTAAGGGACGGTGCCCTAAAACAAAAAGGGACACACACTTTTTAAAGACACTCTCGGCAATTGGCTAGCGGTAGAGCCGTCACCCACTTTTCAGATTTTTGGGTTGGGACATATCTTCTTCTTTCAACTATGCATATGCTTGGTGATTTTGGTTGAGTAAAAGAAGGGGGCTGAAGCCGCCACTTCCCGCTTTTGGTTCGAAGCACCGTCATTGAGAGAAGGAGATGGAGGGTGACGTTGCTTGAAGGGAGGCATTCATTACACTGCATTAGTTCCTTTTGCAAGTGTTGATTAATGAGAACAAAGTTTGTTTTTACTTTTTTTTATTGAATGAGAAATGCTCATGGGTTGTGATTTTTATTCCTTTTCTTTACTGGCATGTTTTGCACAAGGAACAAAAGAACTCCAATAGGTGTTCGGTCTTTTTAACTCCTTTACGCATGAACCAATTTTGATTTTTATATTCGAATGAATTCAGATTCCAACAAGTCACTCATTTCATCTTTTTATCTTTGCTTTTCCCGCTGCAAGGTGCATCACAGGTATTAGCTTTAGTATAGCAATATTTTATTCGAGTTGTCGTACATTTCAATTGGTTCATACACTTTTGCATTCCATTTCATTCAGCTCCATTGAATTTTATTTATTAGCTTAAACATGCATATTTCTTTTATTTTGTTGCACGTTTTTCTTTTACAATGTTGACGCGTTGCAATCTTTCATGATGTCTGTTATGTTCGGTTTATTGTTTCTATTCACCATGATGTCTATTTTGTTCGATGGTGTTAATTTAATTGCGATGTTAGATTAAGTTTGTTGGTTGGTTATTAATAAAATTACTTTGCTTCTTTGATATTTCTTGGACTGTTCTTGTGTTATTCTGCTCTGTCTGGCATTCTATGAAATCTGACTGTGTTCTTGCAATGGGTATATGCTTAGTTGCCCAATTGGTGATTGCATCTTCGCTTAGTTGATCGATCTGTATAGAACACATAGGATGGAATAGGTGTATTGCGTTCGCTTAGTTCGCTTTTATGAAAACATGATTAGCCTTCGCTTAGTTGGTTAACTGCGTTGGATTAGAGGTTTGAGTCACCGCTTTATTTTGTTGATCTGTGATTGGAATCATAGTAATTGAGTTAATGACCAACCGTTTTCATTCTGTATTTGAATCTGTTTTCACATTCCATTTTTACATTTCTGTTTGCATCTGTGTTTTAATTTAGTTTATCTGCATTCAAAAACCTTTCACAACCCCCCACTACGTGTTAGACCTAATTCCTGAACCGCAGTTTGGTCCTTGAGAGACGACCTAGGAGTCACTTCCTAGTACTATACTGCATTTTATTGCACATTAAATTTGCATGGGGTGCGACACCCATCAGGGGGGTTGAATTGGTTCTTATTGAAATTATGTTATTTTATTAATTTTTTGAAAATATTTAGCACTTTCTTGAACACACAAGACAATAAAGAATATAATGCAATAAAAGAGTCAAGGGATAGAAAACAAACACAAAGATTTTTATACTCGTTCGACCTCAATGCCTACATTCAGTCCCTTTCAATCAACCTGAGATTGAAAGTCCTTTCACTATAAAGATTGAGTTATATAGCAAGACTTATAGAGACCCTCTCTCAATGTAATCTCCACTCCAAATCCAAATCAAATATAGGAACAAACACAATACAGAAAGAACAATCCTCTTTCTGTAGAACCCCTTTGAGACCCCTCTCAAAGATACAAGAACCACACGTTCTCTTCTTGTCTATACACAACAGGGAAACCACATTCTATGGATTGTAAAAATAGTACTGATCTGGAAAGAAAACACCTCGGAGTGCAAATGATGATTAGCCAATGAAACTACAAAGCAATCCGTCAAGAATTCTTCAAATCTGCCAAACTTTCGTTTCTTGATTGTTGGAGAAATAACACACCTGCAAAATCTTATCTCGACTCTCTTATGTCATATATTAAAGATCAAATGCTCAAAAGTTTTTAATGCAGAGTGTTATGCATCAATAATAGATTTCCTCAAGTCTGACGCAATTTAATCAATTACAAAATTAATGTAATCGGTTAAGCTTTTAACAATGCTATACCAGAATTACATCAAAACAGATTTAACTGATTACGCAATTAATGTAATCAATTGCACAATTATTGTAAGTCAAAAAAATTCAAAATATGATCGTTATGGTAGTTAAGACTTACCATAAAAACCAGTTTTCAATGTGTATCAGATTTAACCGATTAAGGAAATTGTGTAATCAGTTAAGTATTACACTTAAGCCATTTTTGAAAACTTTTTCTTCTGAAAATGCATCAATGCACTCAACAAGCAGGTGTTAGCAAAGGCATGAGTTTTAATCGATTATGCATATAATGTAATCGGTTAAAACTTGTAGTTTGTCACAGTTAAGCATTAACTGATATCTGATGAATCTAATTGATTACATAAACATTGTAATCGATTACTTCATACAAATATGCATTGTGAAGTAGTTTTGTCATTTGACAAGATGAAAATGCATACAACAGATATAAGCACATGTACGTCCACATTAAGTATGCAAACCAATCAGTTCTATGTCCACATTAAGTATACAAACCAATCAGTTCAAGTACTAACAAATATGTAAATGCAGCTATGCATATTAAAATGTTTCAGTTGTTGTGCAAGAAACATATAGAAACATTTATGTTGTTGTCATGATCAAACAAAACATATAGAAACATTTATGTTGTTGTCAAAAAAACACATAAGGGATGGGTTAAGCTTTCACATTGCTCCCACTATCAACAAAGTATATAATAAAAGAACCTTATGTGTTGAAGAATCTGTACATGTTGCATTTGATGAATATATTGACTATGCTACTAACAGAATGCATACTAGAAAGTGTATAGATGCAGGTGATTTTGCAGGAGAAGAACAGGAAAGTGAAGAGACTCAAAAGGATCAAAGTTCAGAGGTCACTGACGATCTTCCCAGAACTGGCATGTGAAGGAATGGAAAACTGCCAGAAATGTGTCAACAAGCAATATCATTGGTAACATCTCTAGAGGTGTATCTACCAGAAGACAGCTAAACCAGTTTTGTATGAATGTTGCTTTTGTGTGACAGATGGAGCCAAAGAATGTAAATGATGCACTGTCAGATGAAAATTGGTTCATGGCCATGCAAGATGAGTTGAATCAATTCAAGAGAAACAATGTTTGGGAACTTGTTCCAAGGGAAAATACTCAACAAGTCATTAGAACTAAATGAGTATTTCGCAACAAGGTGGATGACTCTGGAGAAATTATTAAGAACAAAGACGGATTAGTAGCTAAAGGGTACTACTAAGAGGAAGCAATAACAAGTATTTTTATATTAGTTCACTCCACTTGAACTACATCCAATCTCCCTTAAGACCTCTTAAGGAGTTCCATTAAACTTTTTTAAAGATTACAAACGAGTACAAACCACTTTTGATATACACTGAGTATTATCAACCACTCTTGGTTCCCCTAGTGAACCTGACTAGTCCGAGTTTTACCACTTCTAGTATCAACCTTAGACAACCTCTCTAGAACGTTTAGCTCAATTGAGTTAAACCATACAAGTGTTTTAATTCACTTCTGAATATACAAACACAATCAATATTTAGATTACAACTACAAATTCAAATAATTCTCAAAGAGAGGATAAATACAATATAATGAAATTTGAGAGCTTGTAAAATTCTTTCTCTTAGAATGAAGAGCTTTAGGCGATATGAACGTGCAGAGCAACAAAGTAAGTATTCAATGATCTTTTATATTTTATATTCTCTAACATTTCTTCTCTATTGTGCACTAGTAAAAAATCGATCTTTTACCGCGCACATTATGCCACAGTTCAATAGAAACCGAAGCATAATATTACGCGGTGGCATTTTTGAAATTATATCGACAGTATAGGCCGCAGTTCTAAGGGGAACTGCGGTCTATTCCCCCTGCAAAATTCTAACATTCCCCAAAACCAGTTCTGAAAAAAAATTGCAGGGGAATAGACCGCGGTTCTGAGGGGAACAACGGTCTATTCCCCCTGCAAAATTCTGACATTCCTTAAAAGCAGTTCTGAAAAAAAATTGCAGGGGAATAGACCGCGGTTCTGAAGGGAACCGCGGTCTATTCCCCCTGCAAAATTCTGACATTCCCCAAAAGCAGTTCTAAAAAAAATTTCAGGGGAATAGACCGCGGTTCTGAAGGGAACCATGGTCTATTCCCCCTGCAAAATTATGACATTCTCCAAAAGTAGTTCTGAAAAAAATTTCAGGGGAATAGATTGGGGTTCCCCTCAGAACCGCGATCTATTCCACTGAAATTTTTTTTAGATCTGACTTGGCGGGAAGTCAGAAATTTGCAGGGGGAATAGGTCGCGGTTCCCCTTAGAACCGCTACTTATTCCCCCTGCAAAATTTCTGACATTCCCCCAAAGGCAATTATGAAATAAAATTGGAGTCAGGGAATAGGTCGCGGTTGTTAGGGGAACCACGGTCTATTCCCTAATAAATTTTAATTTTTTAAGGAAATAGGCCGCGGTTTGGCGGTGAACCGCGGCAGAAAGTTTGAAAAAAATTTCAAAAATGTCATTTCAGATGTATTTTGAATTTGTTTTTCAGGAGAATAGGCCTCGGTTAAGTGGTGAACCGCGGTCTATTCCCCTGCGTAGGTTAAAAACATAAAACACACAAGAACATTGTCATCGTCTTCCTTCTTCTTCACGCTCAAACAGTTCCAGAGCCTCCTTCGACACGCAATCCTTTGCTTCCATTTTCAATCATTTTTCACCGTTTAAACCCATTTTTGTTCGGTGTCGTGGCCATTGTCAACATTGGGAAAGAGTTTTAACCGATCAAAATCATTCCAAACGTCTTTTTATTGGGTTTTTTCGATTCTTCCCCTTAGAGGTAAATATTGTTTTGATGTTTGTTTTTATTTCTAAAACTAATATTTGTTTGTATATTTTTGCAGGTTTGAATTTTTTAGAGGTGAATTTTCTAGCGTTTTGATCGCGGGTTGTTTATCGTTGTTGGCTTTTCACACTATCAGGTTCTTATATTAATGTTTAAATTTTTCTTTTATTAGATTGTATAATTTTGTATGATTGAATGTGATTGAATGATCATATAATTTTGTATCCTTGGATTTTGTATGATTGTATAATTTTGTATGATGGTATGATTTTAAAGTTAATTTGTTTTTATTTCACAATGTTATTTTTATGTTGAATATATGTGATTATTTCAATGTTTTTTATTGAATGATTGTATGATTGAATTAAATTAACCTTAATTTGTCGTTAAATGATGAATAATTTTTTTTGTATTGTAATTTTGTAGAATATATAAGTCATAATATTTACGTATGGATCTAAATTGAATGTAAATATTGATTATTGTGTTGAATCTGCATTGAATCTGTGTACATTATGTGATTCTTGATATGCAGGTCTATTTTTGTGATAGTGGATATCAGAAAAACAGACCTGCTATTAAAAAAGGTTTCAGGAGAATAGGCCGCGGTTGTGGCCAAAACCGCGGTAGAAAGTTAGACGAATTTTTTTTTTCAAAAAAAGGGGAATAGGCTGCGGTTCCAGCAGGTTTATTACCGCGATTGGAACTGCGGCCTAAAGGTTAGACAATTTTTTTTTTTTAAAAAATGGGTTTTGACCGCGGTTCAATAAAGAACCGCTGTTATATCCCTAGGTTATTACCGCGGTTGGAACCGCGGCCTAAAGTCCCAGACTTTTTACCTCGCTCGTATATGTCGCGGTTCTAAAACCGCGACGTATAGTCAAAAACAACCGCGGTTGTTTCCCTTCACTGCACTAGTGGTGAGTCCTCTTTATATAGCCTTCTTTGAGATATGACCGTTGGACATAGAGTTGATTCCAGATAAACTTCATAGCATTTTTAGGTAGTTAGTCAGAGCCAGATTTACGTTGTAGAGTGACAATGCTTTATCAGCACTTTCTTGCATAGGTAGCTTGTACATTCTTTTAGAGCTAAAAGCTTTGAGGAAATATTCCAGGATTGTTTTCCTTTCTCTCAACGTCTTTCTGTTATTTGTGCAAAGCTTCAAAATAAAGCTTGGTGTTGTTGAAATTACCTATATAGACAAAGAGAGCAAAGCATGCAAGCAAAGAAGCCCTTTTTTGTACATCATTAAATGTTTCAAACATGGATGATCATTATGCACATGGCATTTTTGAAACACTTTGGCACATGCAGCATCGTTTGATAAAAGCACCATTAGAAGGCAAAGTGTTTGATGTGTTGCATTTAGATTATATGATCTTTTAAATGCTTGTTTGTCTAAGTTATAATACATTGTTTAGTTATGCTTAGCAGAGTTAACATTTAGACACTTTGTCAATTTGTTTAGACGTTATACCATTTGTTCAAGCGTTATGGTGATTAGACACTCTGTTAGGAGTTCTATAGCATTTGATGCTTTTTATGTCTATGCATTAGATACATTTGAGATGTCAGAAAATTATATATCATTTGATGGCTTTTAGTACATTATATTGATATCTTAGATTATTCGTTTTGTCAGACACTTAGTGGCTCAACACGCTTGAATATTAAATCTTAAGCACCACTGTTTAGCTCAACATTTACTTGGATGTTTCCATTATATCATATATTGTTTGCCTTTGGACAGAATTTACTTAAAATACTACGTTCATTATAAATGTTTATCTTGTTCAATACTTTAGATAAACAATTATATTTGATAAATACATATTTCATTAAGCACATTTAAATGTTAGACACTAAATTTTATAAACAATATTTCGTTGAGTTTTACTAGTTAAACTTCAAAACATGAGTTGTTAGACAGTCTAATATCTCTAAACGATCTTATCTTAACAAGAAGTACATGTAGTTAAAGGTTGAAACCAATAAATAAGACAAATAAATGATAGAAATAATATAAAAAATAAACAATTTTTATAATTTTATTATAGGTAGTTGATTAAATTTTAAAAAACAAATCATTACATAATTTAAGAGTAAAATATAAATTAATCAATGAGAATTTTAAGAATAATTATAAAATTTTAAAAATAAAATAGTAAAATAATTTATATTGATAAATATAAAGTATGTAAAAAATTTTGAAACCAAAAACAACTATGAGGCCGTTATAAAATCTATCCTCTTTGCACTTTTACCATGATTATAAAAAGTAAAAATTTAATTATTCTAATTATTATTAAAATAAAGATGTTATTAATTTTATAAAAAGTATATTCTTATAAAGTAACATAAAAATGATTTTTGTAAGAACCTAAGAAATAGTGTATTAGAGTTGATAGGTGTTTAAAAATAATGAGACTGAGTATTTTAAATTTGTAATAATTTAGTAATATAAATAGAACTTCTTAAACTCATCTCATTATCTAAAACACTAATAATCTCTCTAAAACTCTTTCTCATAGTTTCATCTCCCTTCTCTGTACAAAATCTAACTCCTCGATCATCTCTTTAACGATCAGAGAGTGCCTAAGAGATCACAACTAGGAATGACAACGGATCGGGTCAGGCACGGATAGTGCCTACCTGCAACTCGACCCGACAAAAAAAAGTTCATCTGCTACCCGACTTGCTACCCGCACGGATATCCACTTAAAAAATATCTGTGGGTATTTCAAAACACGCGCATACCCGTGGAAATCCGCGGATACCCGCCAATATTTAAAAAAATATATATTTTTATAAATTATTAAAATAAAATTTAAATAAGATTACAAAAAATAAATAAAATTAAATATAAATTAAAATCCAATTTTAATTAAATTTAACCTTGTAAAATATAAATTAATGTTAATTTTAATTAAATTTAACTTAATAAAATATAAATTAAATTTTTATTTTTAGTTTTTGCGGGTATCGGATATATGCAGGTACGGATAGTATAATACCCGCACCCGACCCGTTTATAAGCGGGTATTAAAATATCCGCTACCTCCGAATTGCAGGTAGTAAATATCCACAAGTATCAACTATCCGTCGCGGATTTTATCCACGAATATCTGTGAGCGCGAATATTTTTGCCATCCCTAATCACAACAGAGTAATCTCCATTCTCATCCAATCAGTTTTTGGTTTAGAGCAAGTAAGTTTCAACTATTTTTTCCTCTTTCTCTTACTTTGAAATCATGCATAGGAATCCTTTGTCGCATGTGTTATCTACCTCTTTTTTCTTGTTCCTTATTGATAAGAGATGTTAAGGTCTCCCTTTGATCACTTTTTGATGATCTGTAGGCATTCCTAGAGTTCCTTATGATTAAAGCAATTGTTGTGCATTCTTAGAATGGTGATAGTTCTCGTTGAGGTAATGGAAGTTAGTGACTTTTCTCTGTTTCTATATTTCCTTTGATAGGTATAATTTATGATTTGGTAGTGAATTATGTTGAATTGGTTAAAGTGTAGATATTTGTTTTAAGGTAACTTGTAATTTAATGATTCTAATTAATCTTTGGATTCTTGTTGTTGTGAATGAAATCTATGGAATGTGTTGATGTTGTTTGGACTTGCTTTGGTTATGAATTGTTGTGGTATTGGAGGTTGGTGGTGTTGAATTTGGTTAAAGGTGGAGCAGAATTGAACTAGTCTAGTTATAAGTTGTTTTGGTCAAAAGTAGAGGTTTTAATGGGTGATTTTTAGAGATATTGGTCTAAATGATGAAGTGATGAACTATGGTTTGTTGTATTGTTTATTAGGACTTGTTTAAGTTGTGAATTGGTAAATTTGTGATCTATAATGGAGTGATAGGTAGTTTGTTATGTTTGTAATGGATTTTGAGTGAAAGTTAGGGGTTTAGAGTAGTGAATTTTGGAAATAGTAGTTCTTAGGTGATTTGGAGTGGTTGGAGTTTGTCTTTGAGTCATTTGTGACTTGTTTAGACCCCTAAGTTTCTCAAAAATGAGCTAGAACTTGTGGAATTCAATTTTGGTCAATAAAGTGAGGTTTTTGTTATTTTTGGGTTGGAATCTTGTGGTAAAATAGATTAAAACTAGTTTAGGTTGATTTATATACATTTGGTTAGGTCCATAGTAGCTATAATCTCATACATAAGTGGTAGAAGTTGGTAAAATTGCATAGGATAGGTCATGGGTGGTTTAGGGGTGCTAATTATGTAGTTTTGATGATGCAGAAGTATGTAGTGAGACTAAGCGAGCCAACTCGTTGGGCTTGGGGAGCTTGCTGTTTTGGCTCTCGTTGGACGAGTGAAATATGCTCGTTGGGCAAGTATATGAGGTTTGTCAAAGAGTTTCAGAGGCTAAGCGAGCCAACTCGTTGGGCTTGTGAGGTTGTTGTTTTGCCTCTTGTTGGACGAGTAGAGGTTGCTAGCAGGGCGAGCCTGTGTTCGCTGGGAACTCTATTTCTGGCCTTAGGCAAGTGAATCTGAGTCATTTTGGGTGTTTTAACTCTCATTCTTTTATGTGCATGGTATAGTTGTTTATTGTATGATCTGTGGTATGGTTTGGAACATATGATTGAATGGAATGAGATGTGTAAGAGTTCTAAGGATAATTCTTAATGGTTGTATCAGTGTTGTTGGTATGAATGCAGGGAGCTTAGTCTTAGGGGTTATCCTGACATTCTAATGATCATTCATTCTTAATTAGAGAGGAATGATCATGTGATGAGAGTAACATGAGGTCTTAGTCTAGGTGCTTCCAGTATGACCTAAGACACAGTACAGACTAACCTTGTAAGTGTGGTAGGGTGAAACCCATTGATAATGGCTCTACAGAGCAGTAGAGGTCACCACAAGTGCATGACTCGCCATAGCTCGACATTTATACTAAATCCGGATAGTTCAAGTCTAGGGCAATAACATTATTAAGATGTTTGGAATATTTTGTGTGAAACATGATATATGTATGAAATCTTGATATGCTATGATTGATTTTCTATCACTAGCTTACCATGTTTGTTTGTTCTTGTGCTTGGGTGTTCTTGTTTGTTTATTTGTTTTGGCTATGATCATCTGGTGGGTATAAACAGAGGGTGAAAGTATGATAATGGAACAAGCGTTAAGTAGAGTTGATTTACAAGCATGGTGGCTTAGTATTTACAGGCTTATTAGTTTTGTTTTAGTTTTGATGGTTTTAAACTGATTTACTTTATTAATTATGTAATTATTCATTTGTAGTATTAATCTATTTAAAATGAAATGTTACAATTTTAAAAATTTAAAGGATAATATAATTACAAAATTAATTCATATTAATAAGAATGAAATTTAGAAATAAAATCTAACAGTCCAAAAATATTATCGAAAAGGTATTAATATAATATCTTTGTATATAAATATAGATTTATATCTTTTTAATTTATTAAATCTATGTTATAACTTATAATCTTATGATAATATTGAAAATAACTTCTTATTTTAAAAAATTTAAACAAAATTATGATTTTTTTTTGAATGAAATGATTATGCTTCAAAATTATATTTTTAATATTGAATAATTTAAGAATAATTTTTAAAAATTAAAAACAAAAAATTGTTATTTTTAAAATATTAAATTTAAAATGGATGTCTTCTTTTATGAAAACTTCCATAGTTAAAAAATCCGAATATCGTCATATAATTTTATTCTCATTTTATCAATTAAAATTAGAACAAAATAGGTAAAAATATGAAATTCAAAATAAAATATTGTTTAATTAAATGTATTTCCTTTTGAATTAAGGAAATGATTATTTAATATAACAGAAGATGTTTAAGAGATTCAAAAGGTATATAGCAAGTGCCTTGTTAGTTTTATGGAAACTTGTATATTATTTTTTTCAAATATGAGATAAATTCGAAAAGTGGTTCTGATATATTGTAAGCATGAGTTTAAATTATAATTTTGTTTGTTCTAATTTAACAATTTGTTTTGTTTATACTTTAAATAGTATTAATAATCGGACTCCTTGATGTTATGGTGGATAACATTTTGTACTACATTCATTGCTACTATTTTGTTTTAAATATGAATCTCATAATATACTTTAATTTAATAATTGAATTAAATACAATGTTGTAATAAAATATCATATTAGAAAAGTTATATCAATATAAGGTAAGAAGGATAAATTTGTCTAGTAATATTACTAATAAAAAAATACTCAATTGTTATTATAATATATTTTAATTAATAAATCATTCTAATAAAAATTGAAAAATAAAATTTAATTAGTTGTATTTTATTTAAAAACATAATTAGAAGTTTAACTAAAAAATTAATTTTGAGTATTAGGTTTTAGATATCTATAAATGATACTTCCATTATAAATGTTTTAGAAATTTCTAATTATTTTCTATATTTTAGTTTTTTTTTCAATAAACTAGGTGTATTATTTACTTATATAATAATATGTAATCCGTTAACATACAAACTATAAAATGATATGTAAATAGTTTTTTATTATGAATAATTATAAAAAAAATAGTTATAAAAGGGTAAAATTGAAAATTGATTTCTGTTATTACAAATAATTATTTGAATTTGCAAAAGTATTTTCTAAAAGGGTAAAATTGAAAAATAAATTGTTCACATGTAATAATTTGAATTTTAAAAAAATAATTATCAAAAGAATACAATTATAAAAAAAAATGTGTACACCAAAAGGAATCCCTTTCATTAATGTATAGATAAAATAATTTTTATCTTTGAAAAAAATAAAAAATAAAAAACTCTTTGTTCTTGTAATAGTTTTGTTCTTAAAGTGTTTATAAAGCTTGTCTAAATAAACCTTATGATGTACACATAGATATTAAATTATATAAACAAGAAAATAGAGAAAAGAGAACATTGGCCTTTTTTCTAGTGTGAAAGTGTAATAATACAATTTAGGCATACATGTGTATGCATTCAATGCATGACCTTAATAATACCCTGCAACAAAAAGTGTGTATTATACAGTATACACAACACAATTTTCACCTTATTCTTTAGTCTAATCTTAAAATGAATGGTATCTTATATCCCCAAACACTCCCATTGAAATAAGGAGCCAACCAAATTTTGAAAACTATCTTTAATCACACACAAAACTGTATCGAATCTGTTCTTGTGTTGACAACAGAATGTTCTTCACCATCCAACCCATTTCCACCATTTGGTCAATCAAATTAGACACATCCCTCTCTGCAGATCTCTTGCTATTCTCAACAATTACAGACCAATCTTCCATTGTTGAGTCTGATGCATTGTTTTCCTCTACAATAATCTCCCACCTACTACTGTTCATAAGTAGAGCCTTTCTGATGTAGCAAGCCTAAACATTGATTTTTGTGTTTTAAGGCCATGTCAAAAGATCATTAATATATGTAAAACTGGCTTCTGCCTAAACATTGCATCTTGTTGAACCAAATTAATTTATTGAATCTGTGGATACTTTTTATGTCAGAAGAGTGCTAGTAAAGTCCCCTGACAGTTAAAACTTATTAAAAATTACAAAAATCACAGTGAAACTCATGAAATGTGACTCAAAATTTTGTGAGTTGAGTTTGAATAAATGTATTAGTAGCATTTCTCTTCATGTTAGGAAAGGAAAAGATTCACAAAGCAAGTTTAATGGACCCAACACACAATTGTGGGCAAACTGTAACTGATTGTGTTTTCCTCATGACTAGAGAAGATCCAAACAAGTAGCTAGAAGTGATGAATCATGGTAGTTGAAAAAACATTAACAAGAATAGTCATATTACCTGCAACATACCCATGATTATGTGTGCTGCTTCGGCTCCTTCGCGAATGGAAAGAAGGATAGACTGCTAGAAGGTTTAGCACCCATAGAAACAAGAAAATAAGAATAGTTAGATAATACTACTTTATAGGATGTTATGACGAAGTGCAGGTTAAATTAGGATACCCTCATAATAAAGCTCACCTTTTCAGTTCCTTTTAATCCTTTGAAGAACTCCACGCACACAAAGTAATAATCGTCCTTAGTTATACATTGTATTGTCTTCATAGACCACTTTGGTATTTGGTCCTTGGGATTTAAGCACCCTATTCTAATTGGCCACGAGCATTTACCTAAACCAATGAACTGTATCAGTTGAGTGTAAGCACAGTACTGAAAAACATAACTTGGACAGTATTAAACAGAATAGAAGAGTCTTGTGTATCACCTTTAAATCCCAGAAAATTAACTCCTTCTTTATCGCTCACCTCTGCAGGGGATGGCACATATCCACGCTCAATCCAAGTGCTCAGAATAATTTCAAGCCTATCCTAAATAACACCCCAACAAGGCAAAAAACTAATAAGGAATCTAGAAAGTGATGATGTTGTGAAACAAATGTAGAAGACCGCAACGTGGAAGCCCAAGTCGAGTAGAAAATGAGTGTTCAGCCAAATTTGAGAGCAGAACTTGTTTATTACAAAATCAGGAATATAGAAGATTCCTGTTAGATTTGCATGTCAGATTCTATTAGGTTAATATGACATTGTGTTATTTTGTTAGAGCGTATTTCTGTTAGAGTTGGTTGTTAGTTTGCATGACTCATTTCATCTTTATTTAGCTCTGTGTTTTCGTATCATGGGATATGCAATCAAATCAATTTCCTTCTTACAATCTTCTTTGGAGAACCTCTCCGTCCTTGGATTCAGAGAAATTATATCCCTTATTCCATAAATAAAGTAATGTAGAAATTAATATTTCAAGCTCCAGAAAGCCTACCTTAGTCAAAGTTTGCAGATGTACATGCTTTAATCCTTGATAAATCCCAAAGAGATCCATTGCAGCAAAAAAGGGATAGATAAGGTAATGCAGACCTGCTTGTTGCCTTGCAAGCCAGAAAATAATTTCAAGTTAATAACATATGCTTTTGTTTTCCCGTTTTAAAGGTAAGTTCATTGAGTTCTGAAGGTAAAATGCCCTGCAGTCAGCTTTTAGTTACACAGATTAGCCAACTTATAGTCTTATACGCCAAATGAGCAATAAGAATGTTTAAGTAATATTTTTATACATAAAGGAGGTGGATAATAACCTTCGATGGTTTTCTATACACATGTTAACAAGTGCAGCAAGCATAAGACCAAGGATGTCAAAGCACACTGTTTGAATCTGAAATATATAAAAAAAATTTAAAAATAGCCTGTTCAAGATAAATATTATGCACAAAAAAAGAAAGAAAGAAATACAGATACTCACCTGTGCCTTAGCAGATATTTCACCAAGGTTGTCTCCTATTGCAAAACTTTGATGAACAGCTGACTGTTTAAAAAATGTCAAAACACCACCTTTGGGTCAAAAGAAGTTATCAATCACTATACACAAGGCAAAAGCCTGAATTTTAAAAATACATCTTCAATTTATGAACTTTCTTGTGGATGAGGTTGGGTAAAAGATAATTACGCAACCATCAAATAGAAAGACAAGATAATCAGTTCATGCAGTCAAAGTGTTTTATGCATTATTGAGCATGTTTTATAAGTTTGTATTGAAAGGATTAGTTGTAAATAGGTCATGCAAGATGGAAACACTCAGATACCACGTTGAAAAGAGAGAAGCCGAGAAGGAATATAATAAATTTTGCGTATTGGGTACAGACATGAGTATTCTTATTTACAACAAAGAAGAGATACAATAATAAGGCACAAAATCAGTATCAAATTGGTAAGATAATTCCCTATCAAATCATACCATATCTCCCTATTTAATGTTAATCAAATCATATCTCTAACACTACCCCTCAAGTTACAACATATTTATCATATGAGACAAGCTTGTTACAAATGTCATTAACACCCCTTAAGAGAATGATTTCGATCAATTTTTGTTGGAGTTGATAAATTAAATAATAATATTTTTAACACTGCCCCCCTCAAGTTGGAGGTTATGTATCATATCTGTCAAGCTTATTAAAATGGTCAGAGAACAGGGTAATTGTTGAAGGACAATAATGGATATACCGTGGTTGCCAAAAACTGAAAAATGCTCAAAAACTGCAACAATTGCTATAAAGCAAGTGCTAAAAGAACACGCAAGTGGCCTAAAAGTAGAAATGCTCAAAGGACACAGCAGCTACTGGAATGTAAAAATGCTTAGAGGACCCATTCACATACTTGATGGTATATTTGTATTACATAATAATGGCTACCATCTATCTTATCTCAGTGAAATAAGAGCTATTTGTATTTAAACATTCCACAAAAACATGCGAAATACTGGCACAAAGTACATCAATGACTGTGAGGTCCACTAATATCATTCATACACAACCAAATCTCTGAATTTTAAACATACAACATGACTTACAAGAGTAGTTATCGCAAGGAAAAACACATCATTAATTAATGAATTATCATATCATCAGTACAAGATTTGGACATTTCTTTCTGATTTTCTTTTCTAACCCCTAACATTGTTACCAAATTTCATATTAGAAAGTCCAATAAATTCAATGCCTAGCTAGAATGCAGCTTTCTTTATTTTTCAGCCATACAGATTATTTTCATATATCACAACATGTGGACTACTTAGACTAAAAAGCACTCTAGATTGAAGATATACATAAAAGAAATTTTATTAGAAGTATAAAATCATTCAAAGAATGACTCCAAACATGAGACATCTAAAAAAGGAAAAAAAATATGGTAGATAACTATATACTGTAGAGGTCTGATCCTTACCCGAGTTGCTAAGTAACAAGCAAGGCTTATTTGTTTAGAAATATTGGCAATAGTTGCAAGAAGCAGGAAGCATCGAGGAAATGTGGGAGTAAGTAATTCAAGTCCAATGCTTGCAACAAAAAGAACAGATGTAGTGAACCTGACCCTCTTTGTACAGCAGGTACCAAAAAGACAAAAAGAAAGATTCATCAGATTCTTTATATATGATTGGTGCATGTCAAACTGCAGTTTCAATCACCATCATCACTTCAAATCACTGTACTTCTTAAGTTCAGGTGACTTTATAATCAACTATAAGAATACAGTATTTGTAACTCCAAGAAATTAGTTTTATTAAAAATAGAAATTAAAATACCTTTAAGTTTGTATCAAAAGCAGATGCTAGACTAGCAGTGTAGATGCATCTGCTTAGACGTCCAATGCCATCTTTTAAGACCCAATTAAGGGCAGCAGCTGATGGAAGAGAACTCGAGAATCCAACTCCCATGGCTGTAAACATTGCCTGAGACCAATCCATTATAACACAGTAAGTTCACATGCATTCCAAACAGCTACAGTTAGACCTACAAGAACTTTCATCACAGTTAAAAGAAGGATAAAATGTGCAACATATTCATTATGTGATAAAGATACAAAGAGCCATATTCAGCTCACTCCTTCTGTTTCCCCTCGTGGCAACATGATGTATTGGTAAAACCCAAGTTTGAATGTTCCCACAAATTAATGCATCAAGATTATCAATTTTCAAAAGAAAACAAATCCACCATCCAATAAGACACAAAACAATCTCTGAAACGTGTGTGTGCACAAGGTGTTTGCAGTCACCTGATGATATGCACAGCACATGAAAACAGACTGATAAGCCCTGAATGAAATTGTCCTCATGTTAACACTAAAGGGGTTGCGAATTTTCAAAAGCAAACAAATTAATCACACAAGTAAGACACATAATCTCATCCCTCTCTCTCTCACACACACACCCTAGTGGTACGTGCATGACATATGGCAATAGACTAATAAACAAATTAAGTATTTCCACTCTACCCAACAATCAATTTCCCCCCACATTTTATCAAGTTATGAAATTTTTTATTTGTGTCCATCAAGTATCTTAAAAACTGAAATAGCATAACACCGAAGAGACGTTTTATCCCCTCCTCTTAATTTTTCAAATGTTCCATTCAAGAACTCGGAGAGCAAACTTTTATAAAACAGAATTGTGCTGCTGGGACAAAGACCATGTTGGGAGAAAATTTTCCTTTAAGCACTTATAATAAGAGAATAAAATAAGAAAACAAATTAAATACATATCTCTATAAACTAAATATGAATTGGTGTTTAAGTTAATATCTAGAAACTTTTTCATCTTACTAATTTCTATGTGTGAGCTAATTTTATGCAAACATGCTAGAAGCTAGTGTTTAATTTGCAGTTAGCACACACCAAACACACCCAAAGGTCTTGCAGAGACAAATAACTTTTAGAAAACATAAAACAGATTTTTTTAACAATAAGCAAACAAGGACTAACCTGAGTGGCGAGCACTTGCAGCGCGGAGCTGAAAACCCGATGCAGAAGCTTCCACTTCACATACTCCACATAATTCCCCGTCACCCCTCTCGGAATAAAGAACTCCCTCACAACGGACCCGCACACCCTCAACACCCTATCATCGAAGTCCACGTCAGCATCCGCGGCGGCGCCACCGTCTACGGTCACCACCTGCAGGCAGTTCCCAGCCCAGAAGAATCTAGAAGCTTCGGTGGGTCTCCTCACAACCACAAAGGGAAGCCGAACCGGCACCTCCTTGGCAACCCCTCCATCAGAGACGCAGTCCAGGGAGGTTCGGAGCGAGGAAAGGGGCGAGACTCTCCTAAAGGAGAGATTTTGGTTAGTGGGTGGGGCTGGTTCGTAGGAATTTGTGAGGTTCCATGGTGTGTGGTGGTTGGTGGATAGGCGAAGAGAGAATGGCATGAGAGTTTGGATAGAAACGCGTGGAGGTTGAAGGTTCAAGCTACGGGTTTTTGCTATTGTTTTGCACAAGAAGAAGAAGAAGGAATAAGAAGAAGAAGATGGTTAAGAATATGATGATGATGACGAAGAAGAAGAAGAAGATGATGATGAAGAAGATGGTGAAGAAGAAGAAGAGATTTTGGACTTAGAGTTGGAAGAGAAAGGTTGGAAATGAAGGGAAGAGAATATAGCTTAGAAAGTAAGAGAAGGTGTGTTACAGCACATTCTTGTAAGAGCAGAGAAATAATGAAAATACAATTTTTTATTAGGTTAAAAATCATAAATAAAAATATAAGAATTTTTATTGTCTTTTGTATAATGATTTTTTTCGATGTGATAATTTTAATTCGTAAAAAAAAAAATAGTTTAATAGAGGAGAAATATTGAGCCGGCACAGGATGACCGGAGTTTCATAGGCTCAAGCGTTAATAAACTCTGGTGAAAAAAAAAACATTATTTTCTGTACATGAAATTTATATTTTATTACACAAATAATTAAATTATAATAAAAAAATTCTATACTATTTTTAATCTTTATAACTTATTATTTTTTATCTTTATTTGTTATAAAAAAAATTATTTCATATTTTTATTTAATTTTCAGCTTGTAAACATATTGTATAAATAATATTTACTACTTTAAGACTTTAAAATAAGACAAGGAACTAAGGTTGTATTCGCTTGAACAGATTTTGCGAATTTGTGAGCGATGAATGCAATTGATAGCCATGTTCACTTTTGTGGATTTGCGTCGATTGAATTGCGAAGATTTGCAAGATAACACCTTTTTGTATCACTCGTTAAATGTGTACAAGTGTAAATGTATTCACTATTTTTCAATCATAAAAATATTTTGAACTAATTTTTAAAATTTCATACATAGTTTTTACTAAATTGAATATGGTACCTAGAGTTAAGGTTCTTTTGAGGAAAAAAAAATTCGTTGCCTCTGTCACTACACCTGCCGCTTATAGCGACAACTTCATCTATCGTAGTCGGTGACACCGTCATCTACCGCTATCACTACTAAAGTCCTAGTTTCAACCAACGATCACATAGTTTTAATCGTTTCGGTCAAGCAACCACCATGCCATCAACGACGCCTTCATCGGAGCTCTTAGGCGTTGTTAATGCCTTTTGAAGTTGTGGATCAACTCCATTTTCCGTCATGCATGGTGACAAGTCTCGTCTCATCTCAGTTAGCGATTTAGAGCATCGAGGTCGCTCTTTTGCCTCTTTAAGGTTCATTGTGCATTGTCGCATGTCTCATCTCCTCTTAAGCAGCTATTCAAAGCATCAAGGTTACTCTTTTTCCTTTTTCAAGTGTCTTGATTGGAGAAGCTTTATATTTTCAAGTTTCTCTCCTGTTCATCAATGACTTTTTCTACTATTGTCTCCTCTAACTTCCCTTCTATCACCATTGCATTTGACTCGTCTATATATGTCTTTTCTTGTTGGAAGTCCCATATCAACTAGAGATAAGGCTAAATTATAATATATAAGTGAGGTGCAAACCTCACCTTACAAGCCGATTTTGTGGGGTTGAGTTAGGCTTAAAATCCACTTCTAATATGGTATCAAAGCCATGGTTAGAGCCTATCCTAGCGATATTTCTTGTTTCTTAGGCATTTCTATTTCACCCGTTGTCGGGCCAATATCGGACCACCCATTTCTATATCATGCACGAGATGTCTATACCTCGGCGTGAAGGGGGTGTGTTGGAAGTCCCATATCGACTAGAGATAAGGCCAAATTATAATATATAAGTGAGGTGCAAACCTCACCTTACAAGTCGGTTTTGTGGGGTTGAGTCAGGCTTAAAGTCCACTTCTAACATTTCTCCTGTGACAAAGATGGTTTTTGTTGGTTTATTTATAGTTGTGGTGGCTCTTAAAAAATGACCTCTTTATCCACTAGAAGTCAACAATGCATATTCTGATTTACAAAAAGAGATTTTCATAGAGCAACCTCCCATATTTGTTGCTCAGGGGAGACTTTTGGGTTGGTATTTCATCTTCTATGTTCTCTTCACAAATCATTAACAATCTGGTGTCACTCGAGTGTAGAAGGAGATACTTCCACTAAGTCTTTATTGATTATATTAGTAACAAGCTTGGTACATGTTGGGGCAAATCGGCAAGTGTACCGAGTCGCACAAGTAATATAAAATGGTAAGACCAAGTATCGTATCCCAAAGGACTCTCGGCGTTGAACAGTTGTATGAAAACAAGATTAATTAAGACTTAAAAATAAAAAGAGATCATTGGGTTTGGTACAAAATAATAAAATAAAATAAAGATGCAATTGATCAATGACAAAGGAGCACATAGATGAACAAAGATTGATTTATATAAGATGAATATGTTGTTGGGGTTAGATTTCGCCAAGTTCCCTCTCATGTGTATAAGAATTCTTCTTTATGCATTAATGCCAACATCCCTCACTAAATCACTTAAACTCGATCCCTCGGTAAATAAGCATGTCCTTAATTACCAGTTCATACAATTCCTAGCATTCCTGGTAAAAAGATGTGAAGATTAAGAGGTTAAGACGACTAAGACTCATACCCTCATCCCTAAGAAATATAACCCTTAGGAGTAATTCAACAAGAACCTGAATTGAAAGGAACCTCCTAGCACTCATGCAATTCATAAATAATGCTATTGTATAAGCAAGAATAAAACAGATGAATTACTCTAACAATTAATGAAAAAGCATATGGAATTAAGAATCAATTCAAATACATGAGAGTTTACAAGGTTAAATCATTCCCCAACAACAAATAGAAATTAGTTCCCCATAGACATGGAGGAACTCTATGAACAATGGAAGAAAGAAAGAGAATGGAAGATTACGAATTGGCTAAAAGTGTTTTGTTATGCTCTTCTCTGCCAGGGATGCAAAACCTAGAGCCCCAGGGTCCTTTAAATAGTGTTAGACGCGTGCCAGAACGAAGCCCGGTCCAAAAGAATCAAAACAGAGCAGAAATAGGGCTCGATCCACGTGAATTCTCGCTCAAGCGTCGTAGAGGGGACGCCCGGGCGTGAATTGAGGGTCATGTAAGGCTTGGGCGTTGAAAATGGTCGCCCTGGCTACGAAGCTCCACCGCCCGGGCGTCGAGGGCCACCGCCTGGGCGGCGGACGTCGATTTCCTTCGCTTCAGCTGCACTTCTTGTTTTCCCTCCTTTTGGTGCCTTTTTTACCCCTTCTGAGCTCCCTTTTCTTGGTCTTTCATCTCTTCTTCCAGTATTACCTTAATCTCTGTCAAAATAAGGAGAATTAATCATTATTGAAATCAACCTCAACTCACCTATTCACACAATTTATTCAAAAAGGATGAGTCTGAGCAAGTTTCTAAGTGAAAAAAGGTGCTTTTAGTATCAAAATCATATCACAAATAACGGTGATTTAAACCGTTATCAGTACATATGATTTGTATGCATCATCTTGAGAGGGAGTGTAAGATCTTTTATCTTTATCTTTTATCTTTAGTTAGTTTGTTATTATTTCTTATTTATATTTTGAGCTTAACCCATATTTCTTCTATTATAAATAGATGACTCTATGTGTATATTGAACACAAGGAAGATTAATCTCATACATAGTTTTTGCAATATTCAATACCAATATATTTTATTTTGACATGGAACGAAAAGAATGAAGTTGGTGGGAACCTATATATTTCTCATAATTGTTTATATTATGTAGCTTGGTTTTGATTATATATATTTGAATTATAATATAAACATAATCTTAATATATAAGAGAAAAGATGGTTTATACATTTGTATATTTTATGATACTTTGTAACTAGAAAATTTAGGTGTTAAATTTATGGTATAAAAAGGTTTGTTATATATATACATTGTTTATTGATATGTGTTTGTAACGAGAGAGAATTAGTTTTTGATATGATTTTTTAATAGATTTTTTTTATGTATTAAGATATGGAGTCTAAACTTTTAAGACTTCCTCCTTCTCCTCCTCTTACATACATATCATAAATGACTCTAAAGTCATAGATATGATAGATGCAACATTACAACATTAAAATTACAGCATATCAATATAAGATTGTTTTATTTGTTTTAGAGATTGTCAAAATCGCGATGCATGAGAAGAAGTGTGTCAACCTATGTCTGTTAATACATTTATCATGCACAAACCTCCCAAATTCAATAACAAGACAAGTTCAAGTCAAGCTTATTAGTGGACCATATATGTGGAGAAAGTCTTTGAAACAACTCAATGCCCTAAAAATAAGAAGTTATCATATATCATTTACCTATTGATTAAAGAGAGAAAAAAGGTTTTAGTGGATGGGTGTGAGATAAAAGCATAATAATTCGTCAGAACAACAATATCAAAGATAATATCTCATATGTTTCAAATGTATTGGGTCACTATGTTAATTAATGTTTCATATCACCAACTATCAAAAGTTGTTTCATCTAATGAAAGGTAGCTAGTTAAGAATTATTTATCTAAGAAAAATACATATAATTAAAATTTTCTTATCCAAACACAAAAATTAAGGTTCTTTTAATCGTCAATATATAACGAGGACATAAATATGTCAGGATAAATATAAGATAAACATTAATTTTATTTAATCTCTAATGTACACTATAATAAAGATAAAACAATAATAATTTTATGTGATAATGATTATCAATCCTATCTAAAAGAAATATTTTCTCTTCAATAAATAAAAATATAGAAAATGAAAGTAAAAAATGTATTTCTTCTTTATATATAGAGTCATATAAATAAAAATAATGATTTCAAAATAAAATACTACTTAGAACAAAAGTTATATTTACAATTTTTAAATAATAAAGGTAGAATAAACAATTAATCATCATGTCTTGATGTCACTTCACATCCTATATGAGCAACATATAAATTAAATATAAAGAAAGTCTAAGTTTTGTTGCCCATAACCTTTTCTTCCTTGTTAAGATGATGTTCACCTATAAGGACACATAGTTCATACTTAACAACATAAATAAAGGAGTGATGAATATGCATTACTCGTGTCATAAACACATATAAGAAGGTCAAAGTATAACTAAACACATGTAAATGTCACATACACCAACACATACTTAGTCGCATACTCACTTAATTAACTTAATGTACTAATGCTTTTAAATGCATATGGTGTCATCTCATAAGCAATCATATATGAAGTAGACTAAAACTGTATAAGCACATCATGCTAAAATAATATCCTCACAATTCACTCTCAACTATAACAAACTCCAACATGGATCACGTTTATTAGATTTTCAATTACTGTCAATTTTGAGTTTTTGTAGTTGCTTGTAGTTTAGAGTCAATATGTTGTTACCGCAAGATCTATGGTACAAAAGCGTACAACATTCTTACATGGATTAGCTGAAGTAAAGCTTAAGACGTGTGGCATTTCACGTTGGTTTTATCATTTCGTCAAAAAAATCACTATATATTTTATGTTTTGTTCTTTAGTTGCTTTAAATTTGGTATGGTCTTTTCCAATTAAACGAAAACTTCCCCTAACCTTATCTTTGTGATGTGCCAAACGATATCACTTTATTGGTTTAAACTTTGAGGTACGTATTCTTTCAACATTATATGTGCAAGTTTCTTTGTGGATGTTGGCCTTGTCTTAAATTTCATTAATTCGATATATGATTACTTTTAAGCATTGCTTGTTAAAATCTATGTCAAATATACTTTGGTAGAGGGATGGCTTACCTATCTCAATGGGGATCACAACATCAAAGTTATAGGTCAAACTGTAGGGAGTTTATTTTGTAGATAAATTTGGTGTCCATATATATGTTCAAATGACTTCTAGTAATTCTTCACACCATTTCCCCTTTGAACTCCCCAATTTCTCCTTGAGTTTTGTGACGATAATCTTGTTTTTTGTCTTTGCCTACCCATTGGTTTAATGGTGCTCGACAAAGTTGGCTATATGTTGAATATTTAGTCCTTAGTAGAAGTTGACAAGTGCTTTGTTGGTGAATTGTCAATCATTTTCTATAACAATTGTACAAGAAACCTAATTTCAACATATGATGGTTTTTAGATAAAGTATTGAACTTATTTAGTCATTATATTAACCAACGGTTCGACTTTAGTCCATTTAGTGAAGTAGTCAACAACTACTAAGGGGACTTTGCATTGTGCCTTAAAAAGTGGGGATGGGACAACAATGACTAGTCCACACGCTGACAAAGGGGAGTGATAACATACATTTTTACCTGCTTTTATGTGTCTATTGTCATGAATAAAAAAAATTCTTTCCTAGCTTTAATCTTGTTTTATCCTCAAGTTTAGTATATTTTGTATTATTTTGTATTTTAGTTGTTTTATGTTTGATTTACCTCTAATCCCTTTATTTATAATTGTAAAATAAATTATTAGGATGCAATTCTAGTGGAGGAAAACAAGCAAGAACTCAAGGAAGCATGTTTTGGGAAAAAAAATATCAATTTAAAGCAAATACCCATGTTGGGTGCCTTTGGGATCACACTGGTGCTTAAAATTCAAAGTTTTATCAAACTACCTAAGGTTGAGTGGTGGAAAATGGCATTGAATGATGGTTTGATAGAGAGCTCCTTGTGTGTTTTAACTAATGGAGCTCAGCGGTACTGATATGGCACTTAGCAATGGCGTCGCTGACATATCAAAATGGTTATTTAAACATGTTTCTCATAGGGTTTTGGGGATCTTCTTCCTCCCACACTTCACTCTCGACCTAGGGCGATTAAGAGAGACCCTTAGAGGTTGTTTGGCATGCTAGGAAGCTCTCCCTCCTGCTTGGGTCTTCAATTTTCATCCATGATGTTTCTCCCTTCTTAGGGTTGATCAGGGAGAGGAGCTACGAATTGGAGGAGTTAATGCGAAGGAGAGGCGCAATTGGAGCATGGAGCAGCTTCCAAGAACCTTGGGAGAAGGCTTGCATCTTCTCTTTGGTTTCCATTTCTTCCCTATCTCTTCAATTTATAGAACCTTAAGTTCTCCACCATGGATGATCACTCTTATTTATTGAGATTAGTTGTAAAACATAGAACTCTTGTGTAATTTTGTGCTATTAATGATATATGTCTTTCCAAGTCATGTTAATATTTCATTTCCATGCTTAATGCTTGATGTAGATTATTCCTATGCTTGATTTGTGATTCTCTAGGTGTTGAAAAATATCTTTAGAATCTAGACTTGAAATTAAATGCCTAACAAATGCTTTTATTTAGGAATAGAACTTCGATAATTAATAATCTTATATTCTAGAACTTAATGCATGGTTTCTTATTGAGGATTTAAGGGATTGAAACTTAATAAGTTATCATTGGCTCAAAGTCATTATGAATAAGATTTTAATATGCTTGTGAGTTGATTTTGACATGAATATATTGAAATGTTTGTCAATGCATGAGAATGAAGTGGTTGAACTCTAGTTTCAACAAATTGTAAATACTTAATGTTACATTTTGTTGCACACCAACTTTATGATAAACATACAAAAAGAGTTTTTTGTGTTTTTGTTATCTTTATGTCTAATTAAGTTGTGAATTGCGAGAGTTGTCAAGTGTTGCACAAGTTCCTTGGGAGAGAACGATATTTATCACTTGCAACCAACAAGGAGAGAATGTGATGTAGTTCTTCAAACACAAAGTAAATTAGATTACCACGCTTTTGTCATTTACACCTACTTATGTAGTGAACGTAATCGTTTCTAAGGTTCGACCAATAATATCATACTCTCAATACCTCTTTTGGACAAAGACCTCCCTCCAAAATGCAATGCATATATTTCTTTGTGTATTTATTCTAAGATAACTCGAGTTATGTCAATTTGATGTACTTTAGTAAAGGTGTTGAGTAATCGAATTTGAAAAGTTCTCTAATAAACACAAATTGCTTTGCTTTTTTCTTTATTCTTTTTCCTTCAAAACCATTACAACATATCCACTTATGAAAGAAGTTGATTATTAGTCTCATCCAACTTTCATCTTGTTTTGTTTCCATGCATTTATTTGTATTGATCATTAGACATGTCACAGTTTGCTCCAATACATATAGGTGTTGTCCTTTTTATCTTAGTGTTGGTTAGTTTTGATAATAGAATGATTCTAGAGTTATCTTCTTAGTGGATGTGTTCAAATCTTCCTCTTTTCTCTTAGAAAACGTCTTTTCTCTCCCTTATCTTTCTAATTTTTGTTTTTTTTTTATTTTAGAGTAACAAAATGCAGACTCATTTTTACTCTTCTCATTTTTATCTTCTTCTATTCTATCTCTATCTTTTTAGTTTTAATAAAATCTATCAGTTTATCTCTAAAACTACTAAGATTTCTTTTCTTATTCTCTTTTAACTACTTTTTAAAATATCATCAACCACAAAATCTTTTTAAAATCCAAGTAATCTTTTAAAATATCTAACAATATCTAATAATGATTTTCTCTAATAATATCATCTCTTTTAATCTTTTAACCCACCAAGATTATATCTCTTATATTCATTTAACTAATTTTTAAAATAACAACAACTAAATATTCTAAAAGATTTACATAATATCATTTTATTAAATAGTCGAATTATTTAATTTGCATGTTTTTTTCTTTTTACACCCCCTCAATTAATTTCTACACCAATTAAATAAAAGTAAAAGACTATTTTGTCCTCTAAAAAAATAACATAACAATTATGTTCTAACAAAAGTACACACTCAAAAACACTAATTTTCAAATAAAAATCCAATCTCTCACAACTATTTTATTTTTCAAACCTCTATTTTTTTGAATCTTACAAAAAGAACTTATACTTTATTGTTAATATCATCGTTGCTCTTGAACAAAAGAGACATTGCAAGACTTGGTTGCGAATAAAAAATACAATAACTCAAAATGTTATAAATAAAGGGAGTTAAACATTGTAAATAAAGATTACACACATCAAAGTATTTGTGTACGTTTTTTATTTTCTTTTGTTTTTAAGTAAGTTTAAAGACGTAAGTGACATGTTATAGTGAATTCATAATTAACTTTATCATTAATGTTTCTTTGGCCTAATTAACTCTATCATGATTTCATAATTTTAATTGTGATTAAGAAACCACCATTTTATAAATTAGAATCTAGGTAAAAAGTATAGTTTAATCTACAACTGAAAATTAGTGTGCTCTTAAGTAATCTTAAGTCTTTTCTCATTGAGAAATCATGGTAAAATAAATTTTGTGATTTTTTTGAATTAACCTGTGATTGAACTTGTAAGCACAAAGGAAGCATGAAAGGAATATTGAGGTTAACAACAATAAACTTTTTTTATCATTGATACATCCTTATTTTTGTACTCTGTATAAATTAGACTAAATGACCTTGATATTAGTATATTAAGTAAAATAATAATAATAACATATTTTTTATTTAACAATTATATCTTTTGATAAAAAGATAATTTTTTTTAACTAATTTTTCCACTTAGAATAATATACACATATTTTTTTAATTTTTAAATATTCTTAAGTTATATTTTTTTAAATTACATTATTTAAATTAAAAAATTAGAGACACAAAAAAGTCTTTCCCTTTAGTAGATAATAAATTATACATGATTAAATATATATATATATATATATCTATAACAAAGTTTAGGTAAAGAAGATAGATGTAAATAATAAGGTTACATTTGTTGATGTTTGATGTAGTACAAATATTTAAAAAATAACCTAACCTTCCTTGCATTTATACACCTGTACGTTTTACCGTGTAATAAATATCTCTCATCTCTCCGTCTATGCTCACTCCACTTGTGCCAAACTCAAGCGTGGTTGTTGCACTTCACTCACTCAAACAAGTTCCACGCTTTTCTCTTTTTTTTCTTTTTCTTTTTTCTTCTTTCTCTCAGTTTATTCTCAACAAAAATCCAAGATTTTCTGGGTTCACACAAGCTTATCCTCTGCGCGCGCGCCTACAAGACCTTCTGATCACTCCTCTTTCACTCCAACACCGTCTCAGGGTTGCAAAAACGTAAAATTAATTAATAAAAATACTTGCTTTTTTGATGGGTCACCCTTGAATTGCATCATGTCTTCTTCTTTTTTTCGCTTAATTCTGAATTTTCCTTGTTTGTGACAGGTTTTCGTGACGTGGATAACTTCTGGGGCGGTGGTTTAAGCTTTGATCCGAGGGACTGGTATGCTCTTTTTTCTCTTCTCTTTCTGGTTCAATTGGGATAGTTGAATTTGATTGTGGACTTTTCTTTAGTCTGTGCCGTTTTTTAGAATAAGAGGGAATTAGAAGGAAAGGGAAAAAATTGTCAACAATTGAGAGAGTTCAATTCACGGTGGCGTTTAAAGGTTTAATTGAACAAGGGAAAAATGTATGGAATCTGATTGCTTGTATTATGAGTTATTTTCATATTTAAGGTTCCTTAAATTAAATTTTCCTTCTTTACAGAGAAGATCTCTCTAGTCTCTTGGAATTGGGTTTGTCCTGATGAAGTCTACTATGGCTCAGAATCAGAGTAATTGGGAAGCTGATAAAATGTATGTTGTCACTTGCTTTATTCTTGCCTTGTTCTTCGGTTTGATTATAATTATAATTATAATAATAATAATAATTATTATTATTATTATTTCTCCCTTTCCTGCTTTGATCCTGACTTGTTTGTTTATTTGCTTCCCTATTTTTCTTTTCTTTTTTTTTTGTTATTCTGCAGGCTGGATGTTTATATTTATGATTATTTAATGAAAAGAAAATTGCATGCCACTGCAAAAGCTTTTGTCGCAGAAGGAAAGGTTGCCACGGATCCAGTAGGTGAGATTGCTGATTATGTTTTACAATGTTTATGTTTTGCCTCACCACAATGGTCATTGTATGAATTAAGTCAAAATGTTCGTCTATTATTAGTCTTCTTTTTGGCTGGGTGACTAGTTTATTATTAGTCTATAATTCATTGCTTTAGGGTTGGGTTTCTTTGTTAATCATGTACGGTGTGTTTGTTTGTGGGAAATTAAGGGAAAAGGAAATATATTGGATTTGTAAATATAGGGCAAAGGGAAATTTTGGAGTGGGGCCACGTCAAGAAAAACTTCTTCAATATCAACTGCGAAATGTGAAGGAAGAAGGGCAGTGAATTATTATTATTATTATTATTATTATTTTGCTTTTAAATGTTTGAAAAATCTAATAACGTTTGTAACATTAACATATGAAATAATTTTATATCAAGGAAAATGTAATATAATAGAAGAGTTTACTGTTGATACACGGTGAAAAAAATTATACTTTCAACTAGTAAGATAACATCTTAAGTATGAATTTTAAAGTAGTTACCATAGTCACTTGCACTTAGATTATTTAGTGTGGGGTTGTTCCAGCTTATCCAATGGTCCAAATTTGAGTTCTGGGTAAGAATTGCATAGTTTATAGAATCCTATGAATTGGTATGTTTTGATATCTACTTATATGTATCACAAGATAAATCTTAAATGACATTGTATCTTACTATAAATGAATTAATCTATGTAATTTCTTATCACTGATTATATTCAAACGATTCCATGATTCATATGTTTACGATTTGATACAAAATTACAATTTGCGATTCAAAAGATAGCTTGGTGATTCTTAATTCAAATATCAATTTGATAACATTGATGAACTGTGTTCTGTACTTGGAGGGAGAATGTCCCGAGGAGGATTGGTAAAGAACAAAAAGGTCATTATCATAATATTCAATGATTTTCAATAATATTACAATCTAGGATGAGTGGATATTGTACAAAAATTATACATTGATGGTGTATTTTAATTAAATTCATTTAATTTTTTTTAATTGTTTAGTTTTTGTATCATTTCTTAATTTCTTTTCTCTCATCTAAAAAGTTAGGAAGAAAATTTTTCACCTTTTGTTTTTATTTCTCAGTTCAAACAAGGGCTTTTTCTACTGTATTCCCCGTTTATTTGCATCCTTCGCATTTCTTTCTTTCTCATTTTTTTCTTCCCTGTATCACTCCTAGTCAAGGGCAGTAGAACATTGGTTTCTCTGGTAAATCAAGTTATCCTCTGAGCTTGTGCTTTTTCCTTTCTCTTTCCTTACAAAATCTCGGCTTTTGTTTAAACCTTGTTGTTCAAACACAGGGGGGCATTATTACTAGTTTATGATAGTATATATGTTTAAGGTGGTTGAACAATGGAGTTTATGTTTGAGCTGTATTGTTTGGTCCTTGACAGCTATTGATGCACCTGGAGGATTCCTTTACGAGTGGTGGTCTGTCTTTTGGGACATATTCATCTCAAGGACAAATGAGAAACATTCTGAGGCTGCTGCAGCTTACATTGAGGTAATCTTATCATGTTGAATCTATGTTTTTCTGTTCCTTAGTTATTATTGCAGCAAACTGAATATATATTTGCATGTTGGTAGACACAGCAAACAAAAGTTAGAGAACACCAACAACTTCAAATACAGCAGATGCAACTAATGCAGCAACGCAATGCACAATTACAGCGAAGAGATCCTAATCATCCTGCTCTTGGTAGTTCCATAAATGCTATGAATTCTGATGGAATGTTGGGACAACAACCAGCAAGTGTGTTGGCAATGAAAATGTATGAAGATCGAATGAAACACCCCCAACCAATGGATTCAGAGGCATCTCCAACTCTTATTGATGCTAATAGGATGGCCTTACTCAAGTCAGCAGCTAGTCATCAAGGGTAAATAAATTTGCTTTAGTTTTTAGTTACTGTAGGTTAGAGAGCTATTCTTAACTGGATCTTAACAATTTTGATTGGGCTGTTCATATTTTGGATTCTTTTTGCTGCCTCAGCCAATTGGTTCATGGAAACTCAGGGAATATGTCAACTGCATTGCACCAAATTCCTGGGCGAACTCCTTTGACCACTGTAACTACTTCAACCATATTCTATGTTGGCGATTTCTTGTGCTTTTTCTACTATTGTCTCTTCTACATGTGACAAGCAACTTGACAAATTATGTTTACAGGACATAAAAACTGAAGTTAATTTGGGTGCCCCTCCAAAGAGTCTGCCTATGGATACATCAGTTTATCGACAAGCAATTTTACAATCAAAATCAGGGCTAGGCAGTGCAGGTATTACCACCGTGCCACCTTCATGTTGTGATAGGACTTTGAGAGTTTATGAAAGGAGGAAAGGAATAAAAAAAAATAAGACATAGACGTTAGGGGGGTTATGGGGGCTGTTAGGAGGTTGGTTGTTGTCTGTTTCTGTTAGGGGTTAGCTTTATAAGGGAGAAGAGTGTCTGGGGACAGACATGTTGTTTTGTTGTATCTTAGTTGACAGGACTATTGCATTAGTTGACAGGACTATTGCATCCTGTGTGAAGGGAGAAGGCTCCCTTGGAAGCTTACGAACTTTATTCTTTGTCACCAAGAATAAAAATACAGACTATACAGTGTTTTTGTGTGTCAGAGAGTGTGTGCAAGGTGTTTTTTGGTGTGAGTTCTGGGTTTCTTGTGCCAAGAAACCTATCATGTTGTTACATCAAATTTCTACCTTAATGACTATATATGAATAATTTTAACTTTCTGTCTTCATAAATAGTCCAATTCTTATTTTATAGGTGAATTAGTCAAAATATCTGTGTCCTAGTTCTTTTTCTGTCTTCATCATTACTCTTTTTTTTTTCTGTGGATTGCTGTGGTTTAGAAGGCCACAGTGCTGCTGCGCGTGACATGTTTTCAGTGGTGAAAAATGAAAGATAGTTTTGTTTCCTGTTGTTTTTCTTAATAATCGTCTGTCAAGTTCAAAATTTTGGTTTCCAATATATCTTTAGTGAGAAGGAAATTCCTCATTGGAAATGCAAGCTTTTCAACCTTGCAATGGATTCGCTCATGCATTTGTAGTGTGGGTTTTATGTGTAGTTATAATATTAATCCCTTGCAAATGGATTCGCTCATGATGGCCTTGTTATGACATTGATACCTAAATTTGTTTTTCATATATAGTGCAAAATAGCAGACATGGTGGAATCTTTCTATTGACAGTTATGATTTTGTTTATTAATTATCCTTCAGGATTAAATCAAGGTGTTACAGGTCTTCCATTGAAGGGTTGGCCTCTAGCATCTGTAAGTTGAATGGTCTCTTCATAAATGTTGTTTCTCTTTAGTCTATTGAACTCCTTGAGAGTGGAAATATTGACCAATTCTTTCTTTTACAGGGAATTGATCAACTAAGGCCTAATTTGGGTGTACAAGTTCCGAAGCCCAATTTGACAACCCAGAACCAATTTGTCATGTCATCACAACAGCAACAGGTCTTAACTCAGAATAACCTTGGAAATTCTAGTTATGGTGACATGGATCCTCGTAGGCTTTCTGGTCTTCCTCGAGGTAGCTTAAGTGCGAAGGATGGTCAATCTAACAGGAACGATGGATCTATTTGCTCCCAAATGCAGTCTGATTCACCTAAGGTTGGACTAGCTTTTTAAAATTTTTGAAATGTCAATTAAAATTTAAAAACATCAATATTCGGTTAACATGTATAATCTTTCAATTCAACATCCATGACATGTGGAAAACTTTTAAGAATAGACTGAAGTTCTAAGAATTGTTTGAGTGAGAGCTTCTAGCACACTTGGTAGTTCATAGTTCTATAAATACAAAAACATAGCCTTGTCCAATTAGTTGGTTCGTCTATACATAAAAGAATAGAGGAATTAGTACATCTTATTCGTAAAACATGAAGAATTAAAATATCTCATGATTCCAATCTTTAGAATTATACATCATTCCTAATGACTGCACTATAATTATTTCTAACATAATCAATGTTTTATATTGTATTTTCCTTGTGTTAATACAAATTGCAACAAAGTACACACTTCGAGATCAATTTTAATATTCCGTTTTGGTTTTATCTTTAATGGGTGTAGCAGATGAAGATGGCCCAGTCACAACATTCATTATCTCAACAACATGAGCAATTACAGCAGCATCAACTGCAGCAGGTTGTGCTTAATGTCTCACTTTTTTCTTGGTGGATGGTGACCTGATGTACTCTGTACCATGTGTCCCCACCTAAATTTATCTCAATTTTAAAGCTAATTAACTTAGTGTTTCTGCTTTGACATCAGAATAACAGAAAAAGAAAACAGCATTCTGGAGCTGCCAATAGCACTGGTACTGGTAACACTGCTGTTCCTTCACCTAATTCACCACCATCAACTCATACACCTGGTGATGGATTAAATACAGCAAACAACATGCAGCATGTTAACAATGTGCAAAAGAGCATGATGATGTATGGTACAGAGGCAACAGGGGGGCTTGCATCATCGTCCAATTTACTGGTAAGTTTTGTCAATAATATTAGTTTATTTTTGTGTTTGTGTCATCATATAAATTATATATTCTTTGCACATTTGATGTGCTTATCTTGATTGTTGACCTGTATGGCATATGTTTTTACTTTGTACTTGCAGTTCATTGTTCTACATTACGTATGTTTATTTCAGTTGTGACTAGTTGAAACTTTCTATTTAGCTAACTATTCAGAGTGCAGCAAACAAGTAATAGTCCACATGATGTTTTGATATTAGTCAATCACGCGGGTACATGAAGTAGGTTCTATTACTGGACTAAGATACATCAAATTATTTTAGAATTAACTGGATCATAGCTTCCAATCAAATTCTATTATATTGATAGCTGTCACCAGCTGTTATATTGTTCTTATCAGTTGTACAGAACCGAAACTAACTAGAACACTGGTTATATACTGTCACAATAACCATTAACCTTGATGAGAATATTTGAGTGTCCATGTTTTGAGATATACTGAGTTAATAAGCTTTTTTGAGCTCTGGGCACTATTATTTCATAAACCAGGAGGACATGGAACGATTTGGAGATGTTGATGCCTTAGATGATAATGTAGAATCCTTTCTATCAAATGATGGTGGAGATGGTGGAAATCTCTATGGAGCAGTGAAACAAAGCCCAGCTGAGCAACAGAAAGAGACTTCAAAAGGTAATCTTTATATATGACTCTCTTCTCTATCTAATTATTTCTGAAAATTATTATTAACCTCCTTTTTCTTTTCAGGTTTCACCTTTGCAGAAGTTAGTAGCATAAGATCGAGGAACAGCAAAGTTATGTGCTGTCACTTTTCTTCAGATGGAAAGTGGCTTGCCAGTGCTGGAGATGACATGAAGGTAATTCACTTGAATAATAAAGATAGTGTGCATCATTAAAGGAACGTTGGTAATTTTTTTTCCTTGTGAATTATCTTTTCCTATTGTACAGATAATAGGATTATGCTGATTTATTTTTTGTGCACATAAATGATTGTTTTGCGAGAAATTGGTCTCGTATTTGGCTAATTTTCCAAACTGCTTTGAGCAAATTTTCATTCAATATATAAATTCAAATACTAAAAGTTGTATATGTTGCTTTTTCGTGGGGATGTATTCATTAGGTTGTCTTCTGGAACATGGACACTTTTAAGACAGAGAACAGTCCTGCAGAACACAAAGCAGTTATTACAGATGTCCGTTATAGACCAAATTCACTTCAGGTGGCAACTTCCTCAATGGATAAATGTGTGCGGTTATGGGACACAACAAATGTAATGGTCTTTTTCCTGTTTTACTATAAATTATGTGTACCTCATACATATGATGTTTAAAACTTGTAACTAGATTCTAGCAGCTTCAGGCCTTGTTCACTGGGTTTGTAATTATATTCTATTAGCTGCAATTAACTTTTTTCTTTCTTTTTCTCAACACACAGCCTAACCGCTGTGTTCAAGAATATAGTGGGCACTCGTCACCTATAGTGTCTCTTGATTTCCATCCTAAGAAGACTGAACTTTTCTGCTTCTGCGATGGAGAAAATGAAATTCGGTATTGGAATATTAATTCTCCCAACAGCATGCGAGCAACTAAGGTTTGTTAAGTAAATGCATTTATCATTTCCTCTGAATATTTTGTGATGCGTGTGATATTTTCTCACAATTGATTGTTTTAGGGAGGTAATAAACAAGTGAGGTTTCAGCCTAGACTGGGGCATTTACTAGCAGCAGGTTCTGATAAAGGAGTGTCAATTTTTGATGTTGAATCTGACACAAAAATATACTCCCTGCAGGTATAGTCCATATGCTCATTTGCTTGGTTATCTATAATGTAGTATTGCAATGTAATCTGTTTTCAACCAAGGCCATTCAAATTGTATAATTACAGAGACGAATTTTAAACCCATCCTTCATAAATTGAGGGTTGTTTGTCTTATATTAGTTTCATATCAGCTAATATCTAAATATTTGATGGAGTTTGTTCTATTTTCTCTGTTCTCTTTCTATTCTTATCGATGTCTGTTATAATAATCTAATTTGCAGTATAGATGAAAAAAAATTAACTTGGCAAATCAGAGACGCAATGATTTGTTAGAGGAAGACGTCTGTTATAATTATCTAATTTGCAGCATAGATGAAAAAATTAACTTGGCAAATCAGAAAGCAAATGAGACGCAATAATTTGTTTGAGGAACTGAAGATTTCTTATGGAACATTACGATTTTATTTGGAAGTTTGCATCTTTGATGGATTTTTGTTGTTTAAATCAAATCATTTTGTGTTTGTAGGGTCATCCTGAACCAGTGAGCTATATTTGCTGGGATGGAAATGGTGAAGCCTTGGCATCTGTTAGTCTTAATATGGTAAAGATTTGGAGTTTGAACTCAGGAGAATGCATTCAGGAGATCAGCTCTACTGGAAGCGGATTTCGGTCATGTGTTTTTCATCCAAGTTATTCAACTTTGTTGGTGATTGGAGGATTTTCGGTAAGCTTTTGTACATTGCCTTTTGTAACTTGTAATAAACACATGGGTTCAAAAATCAATCTTCTGGACTTGCATGCATCAGACCATGGAAAAACATTCCACTAAACTTGGGTTGGCTTGGATGAAAAAATACCATTAGGCTCCATCAAAACCCAGAAATTCAACACATCCATTAAGATTACGGTGGTCTTCATTGCTTCAAACTTTCCATCACATCAATAACACTCAATCTTCTGGTTTTGTTTCCTTCACTTCCATTTAACTTGGATAGAAAAAAAGTATAATAAATTGAGTCATATGTCTTCCATGAACCAGCTATAACATTTCCCAGGCAGCTAAATCCTGAAAATACGATTTTCATGTAGGCTGAAACCATCAAAAGGAAAATTGCTAGACTTGTTATCATTCTTTTCGTTTACTGTGACAACTACATTGGTCTTTCAGTCATAATGTGTTAATCAAGAGCTAATTTACTAATATACATTTTTTTCCTTATGGTTTTGCAGTGCTTAGAGTTATGGAACATGAGCGAGAACAAAAGCATGACAATTCCTGCACATGAAAATGTAATATCTAGCATGGCTCAGTCTTCTGTCACTGGAATGGTTGCATCTGCAAGTTTTGACAACTATGTAAAGGTGTGGAAATAAAACCCTTATTTAGATCCTAACACCACCTATATTCTTTATCAACAGAGACCTTACTCAAAGCAAAAAAGGGGTCTCTGAATTTAGTTTTCCTTTTTTTTTTTCCCTTTTTATATAATAGTGCCAATCCAAACCCCTTACCATTACCTTAATCTTAGTTTCCTTCTCCTACGTAGATGTTGCAATAAGGTATACTACTAGACTCACGTAAATATATATACAATTTTGCATTTAGTTGTAAACTTGAAGACATTGCACTCAGCTGCAGTGCAATTTTTATTCATAGGGTTAATATATTGTATGTTGATTGTGAAAACTAGTGGAATTTTCTCACCACCATCGTGTGATAATATATTTCTTTCGCTTTGTGCAATTCATTTTTATAATTCACCCCATTTAGTACGACGTAAATTATATTCACTCTAATTTGGAAGGACATCAACATTTATTTCTAGTGTTATAACCACACTAACGTGAAGCAACAAATCTCCGACATATAATGTCATATTTAAGTGTATTGAATTCTTTTATAGGTAGACCGTTTTCTAGATGAGTATCTAAGAGTAGATGGTACGACAGCTTGGTAAATTGTCTTATTTTATAGTAATTTTATTTATTCACAATGTAAGTCATTACACAAATTATATGCATACTTAGTGGTTATATATATATATATATATATATATATATATATATATTTATATTTGTTTTCATTTCTTTTTGATGCGATATTTTATCTATTCACAATCATTTCACTGTAGTTTAATGCTCATTTGTGTACGACAAACTAGTATTATAGTCGATTCTTTTTATTTTATACTTTTTTTTTTTTACATTTTTTGGTAGTAAATTCTTGCAAGAAAATGAGTATAATTTCGGAGATGGCGAGTTATTGGAGCACAAGAAATTATTGTCGTTAAGACCATGATCGTCTAATACATGTCTAAAAGTATTAAAATTATCTCTTGGTGAAAAGTTTTGATTATTAAAAATATAAGTGACCAAATCCCATGAAACTTCTAACACATGTTATGTTATGTTATACGATTTTAAAGAGTATTAAAGATGACTTGCGTGCAATTCAAGCCACATATAAATTTACTTTATATTGCTCAAAATCATATATAAACACAACAAGTAGCAGTCAAACACGTTATCTTGTATATAAATTAAGAAATATAGCTATTGAGCCTAAAATCAATTAGAAGTGGCAGCAATGATACTTTACATGTGATTAAATGTTTTAATGTTGTTTTCTAGAACAAGGATACCCATAAGGAAACTCAACCTTTTATGTCAAGACGCTAACCTCTCAAGCAAAGCAAATCCACAATATATCTATGCAAAGTTTTTAATTATTATATTATCAAGCACAAAGATTATTTCAGAAGACCTAAATAAAGACTATTTGGTATCTGAGTTAACCCTTTGTTCTATAAATTTTATGTGTGCTTTATCTTGTGAGAAAGTCAAATAAATAATTTTTTTAGAGTTATTTTTCTTTTATCAAACATTTTTTAATTAAAAAGTGATAATTAGAATATTTGAGTTTTTACTCTTAAGAAGTAATTAAAACGGGATAATTAAGAGTGTCTTATATGAAGATACAAATTAGCTTTATAAAGAGGTTGAATGGAGTATGAGATTATTTTATACAAACTAATAGACTATATAACAAATAAACTAAAACAACATAAGAAATTATATCAGTATATCCATGACTCTTAGATCACATCCATTTATTCTTTAAAACTTTTCAAAGAGTTTCATTAGCCATTGTTTATAAATGATTAGAGATGACAACGTGATGGGACGATACTAGAACATGTTTTGCTATCCTATACCCATCCTGAAAGGAAAAATAAATCATCCATATCCCCATACCCAAGCTAAACCGGTATCAAAGTTTTGTCACATTCCCACCAAGTAATGGGTATATACTCGTACTCATATCCACTTTCGTACTATTTCAATATAATTAGTTAATTTTTATAAAATAATAAAATTATGGGAAAGAAATATAATATTATCAAATATTAAATATCAAAAGGAGGGTATTCTCATTTCTTCAATATCAAATATTTAATGGTATCAAAGCAGTTCATCCTTAGGAGGACCTACGAGTTGTGGGTTTGTCGTGCCTTTCCTGTGGAAAGTTGAGTCTAAATGGTATGGTTTATCATTCTTCAAGTCTAGATAGTAGAGTTGTGTATCTAATTGAAAGTTTTGAGAATAGAAAATGTCTTGATAAAAGTAATGAGGGTGCACACTCATGACTCGATGTCAGAAATAATTTTCCTTTCTTAAATCTGAAGGTTTGGGGGAGAAAGAGTAGGGAATCCATTGTTGTTGTCTATAGTAATTCTTGTCATGTTCTTTCCTTTGTTATAGTGTTTTATGTTATATAGTGGTAGAGGAATGTTGATTTGAGGATAACTTGATATGTATATCTTTATTAGAATTGGATTGAGCCTTTGGGACAAGTTTTGCCTCGAAGATAGGGAGATGAGGATGTGTTGGAGCTTGGAAGTTAGGACATCAGATTTTTTGGTCTACAAGGAATGAGAAAATATGTTGGAGTTTAGAAGCATCGTTTCGTTGGAGGTGTTTCCAAGAACCAAGAGAGAGGATTAAATATCACAAGTTTTACGAGAGGAGTTTTGGGTAAGCATTAGTATAGTGACGTTTGAGAAATTAGTTTGGTTCTATGTGTCAGTAATGTCAAAGGTCAAAAGAAAGGAAGGTGGTGGTGGTGAGCAATGAAGTAGTAATGTTTGAGAATGTAACATGGTTCGGTATATCAGCGATGTTGAGATCTGAAGAAGACAAGTGGTGGAAAGTTTAAGGTTAAAGCTAAGAAAGAAATAAGAATTTTAAAGTGGGCCAAAAGGGAGCAATCTTTATAAAAGAAGAATAAGGTTAAGGAGAGGTTAAGGAACAATGACCAAGTTTCTAAGTTGAGAGAACATGAAGTCTTTAAGAAGAATGAAGTGTTGTAAGGGTACAAAGCTAAGTATATACTCAGAAGGAGATGTTTAGGTCTTATATGCTAGTGGGTACTATAACGACAAGTTTGTAGTGAAGTTTCAAAGATCAGTGGTTATACATCAGTTGTGGATCAAGTAGGAAGTGAAGAAAAAAGGTTGTGAGAATCTAAAAAGGTTAACTTGGATATGTGAAGGAGAGAATATTAGGTCCTTATGGTGTAAGGGTTTTGGATAAGTGTTTGAAATAGAGCTAATGGTAATAGTTTCTTTTTGAATAATTCTTGTTGAAGTTGTGAAGTACAAGAGGTATGTGGAGGTTTTGGTTAAAACGACAGTAGTTTAGATTTAGTGTAATCATAGGTAGAACTATAAGATTGGAGAATCTCGGAAGAGAAGGAGAAGACATGTTGGAATAATCTAGTATAAGTCTTAGCAGTCAGGAGTGACTTCGGGCATGTACGTTTTCAAGGAGTATAAACAGTATTGAGGAAACAGGATGACAAAGTTATCCTAGAAGATAAGAGTTCTCAAGGTTTTTGCAAGATCATAGCAGCTTCAAAGAAGGTTCTTCGAGAGTAATTGTTTTTGGGTTACTTTTGAGAGGAATAAAGTGTTCGTTTCAGTAAACTTATGAGTAAGGAAGTATGAGAATTAGAGTAGCACAACAGATGGTAGTGGGCATGTTCTTATCAGTATAAGGCATGCATGAAGATTTTTATGGATCTTGTGTTTGTGGTTTGTGGGTGATGAGCTTCTCTAAAATGGTAATGATGTCAGAATCTAAGAATGAGTTTGGAACGTTTTAACAATCTTTAGAAGGTTAAAAAGGAAGTGTACAAATGGAGGAAATAAGGATGCGTCAGAAAATATAAAATGAATCTACAGTTTCAAGCTACAATGTCAACTTTGAAGTGAGGAAGTATGATGGAACAATCAATAGAGGAATGGGTCAATGGACGAAGAAGATGGGCTGAGTTATGGTTTCAAGTGATAACTTCGATGTTGAGGTAAAAAGGTGGTAGCTGATGGTGAGAACAAAGAGGAGATTCAAGTTCTTGGTTTGGTAAGATTTAAGTTAGAGTTAGTCGAAGAGTATGAAGACTAGGGTATGAAGTGAATGTGGTAAGGAGGGTTCATTAGTATAGTGGAAACACTATAACTAGTAGGTTTCTCAAAATGGTTGAGAAGGGCAATTTAGGCAATCATAGTTTGAAATGTATCATAAGAGGATTAGGTACTAATCAAGCTAGTGATTTCAAGTCGAGGAAAAGGTAGAGCTAAGTGTGAGTATAAGTTAGTGGGTCAAGAAAGGCAAATGGTTCAGGTTGGCAAGTTGAAGGAGTGAAGAGGAAGAGTTCATTTTGGCTTTGTCGATGCAACAGATGGGAGTTAGACCTTGATAATGAGATAACATAATTGGAAAGTATGTTACTCAAGGGTGTAATACAACAAAGCAATGTGCAGTCATCAGTTTAGGTGTGTTTAAAAAGATCAAAAGCGTCTCAGTTGGTAGTTAAAGTTAAAATCGTGAGTAATCAGGTCAATTAAAGAGTGGTTATCAAAGGAATCAAGAGAAGAACAAGGGAGATCAATCAAGGGTTGATCTAGAGTCAAGGCTAGCAGAATTTTTAGAAGAGATTCACAAGAGGCAGTTTTTTTGGTAGATGCAGTTTGGTTAGTTATGTGGAAGAATGATCCATAAAAACTGAGGTTTAGAGGGAGATTTTGTTCGTGAACAATGGTAGACCAATCTACACTAGTGAACATTAGAGCATTTTAACACAGAGGCAAGGTTTTCATGTTAGTAAGGCTGTTGGGGAGTAGTATCTTGGTTAAGTTAGGTGGTTGTATTATAGATATGAGGAGAGTAGGTTTCTTCTTCTACCTAATAAGAGAATTTTCGAGAATGAAAAGTTTTCTTGTTGGGGAGAATGTGAAGACCCAAAAAATGGTATCTTAGAAGTGGTAGTAAGTTAAAAATAATAAGACTCTATTATTTTAATATTAAAAAGTTTTAATATAAAATAAATTGTTACAAATGAGTTTCATTATTTTAAAACACACAATCTCTTTAGAAACCAGTTTTTTAGAGTCCTCTTCCTTATTTCTAAGGGTTCTTGCACCCTGTTCATCTAATTGAAGATCGGAGACCGCTTGTGTGATCCTCGCGGTGAGATCTTCAAGTCTACCCGAACAGTTTGTAAAAAAGAGAAAGTTAGTTTTTTGCTCTTTTTCTCAAATTTCACGTTCTTAACTGCATGTGGGGTTTTCTATGTTGCATGTATGGTCTAAGTCTTCTTTTGGGTTCTTTGTTGATCAGTGATTACCTTGATCATGTTTTTGTGGTTTATAGGTGCAGATAGAGCTCTTTGAGCTGTGAAAGCGATATAAGAACTTCTAAAACAGTTTGGTCTTCTAAAAAGGTAAGAGAAGCTAGTTTTAATTGATTTTGTTTGATAGAAAAGTTATAATTAATGTTTGTATAGTGAAATATTGATTTAATTGTGAAATTGTATTGAATTGAGAAATCTAGTATGTTGAATTGCTTGTATATGATATGTGTTGATGTGAAAACTGATTTAATGATGAGGTGCAAGGTGATTCTGATGTGAAAGTTGTGTGTGATGAATTTGAGATGCTAAATTGGGTGAATTATGAACTATCAAATGATCATAAATCTTTGTATTGTTTTAGTAGAAGAAATAAGTGGTTTTTAGGCTAAAAAGGGAGGTTTTAATAGGTGAAAACCTAATATACGAGTTATATTTTATAAATTGTGCTTTGGGATTGGCCTAAGGATTATTTAAGACTGTTTTGAGTTATAGGACAACAAATTTTTGAGGAAGAACTGGTTGAGCACTAATTGGGTGAATTTTTGCATGGTTTATGTCTTATTTTAGGGTTTTCAACAATGGAATTTAGAATTAGAGGGTCTGGACTATATATGATGGTTTAAGGACTTTTGTTAAGTTTATTCAGACTGGTTTAAGCTGTTAGTTGCAGAAAAAGTGTATGCCAAAGTATAAAATGGAGTTTGAGTGATCTTAAGTGGTTAAATAGGTATGAGATAGAAGATATGAGTTTGGTAAGTATTTTTCAAGGTTACTATAGGTACATAAGGTTCTAAGGGTCATTAGAAGGTAGGGGAAAAATATCTAGGTCGAAATTAGAAGAAGAGTATTTTACTGATAGCGCTGAATGCCCAAATTGGACGCTGAGCGTTGAAAATACCAAAAGTTGCGCTTTGGGCCCCGAAAACCAGTGTTGGGCGATGATATTCCAACGCTGAGTGCTATTCCTAGGTGTTCGAGCACTACTAGGCGACGCGATACCAATTTTGGATGGTTTTTGGGGTTTCGGGTGTCCGTTTTGAACGTTTTTTTAGGTTGTTTTTGGGGTTTTGGACCCTTCCGTAGCTATTGATGAGGGTTTCAAAGCTATTTTCTTTGCCTAAGTTTGAGTTTAAATGGATTTTGTATTGTTTAGTGGTTCTTCTTAGATTGTTCTTGTGTATTAATGTATATGGAATGATTTCATGTGATTTTTAATGACTTGTTGGGGATTGTTTATGATCCTTTGAAGTACAATTAATGGTATATATATATATATAGATATATATTTGTATGCAATGTATATATAAATATATGGTTTATATGAGAATGAAAGTAGTGTGGAATGTAATATGAGAATGAGAAAAGTGTGTTATACTAAATAAAATTTTATGAGAACCAAAACATTTATTAAATTTGAAAACACTAATGAAACCTAGTTGATAAAATTTAAAAATATTTTTTAAAAATATAAAAAAAAACAATACTCAAATTAAAATATATTTTAAACGTCTCTTTAATTCAAAATTTAAATTCTAATGATTTTTTTATACACTAATAAAAATTGTAATATATCACTTGATTAAAATCACACAAAAAAAAAACAAAGATTAAAATAATAATAATTGAAATTTAATATAGATCTAACTTTGATATATGTTGGACGGTAATAAAAAATATTCATGATAAACATAATAAATTATTATATTATAGTAAATAAAATTTATTTATACAATTATAATGATAAAATTACATTTATGATGATGAATTAGAAAATAAGAATAATCATATAAAACATATCAAAACAATATTTTATATGATAAAAAAAAATAACAAATAAAAATGTTTAAAAAATGATCAAATTTGTGTTTTTGGAATAATTTGATAAATCCTTGAATGAAATCACATGAAGAAAAATAATTGTATAATTAAAGATATGATAAGATAAAAATACCTTAGATCTAAGAAAATTTTTCAAATAACAACCTACTTGAACTTTGTTTTAGCAAAACAAAATAGTTCTTCAAATGAAACAAAAATTAATAATGAGAGAATAAAAATGTTAAGTTTTTTATATTACCTATTAGATGATAAATTTATGCTATGCGAAAAAAACACAATAAATAAAAATATTTAAAAGAGTAGAAATATTCAGATGTGAAATATAAAAGATATTTAATTGAGTTTAGGGTTTAGGTACAAATGAACATGAATAAACAAAGGTTGTATTAAAAGGAAAAATATCTTGGAGATGTAAATGAATTTCATCACGAGACAAATTATAGGAAATAAAAGATAGAAAGTGAGTAATATATATATATGGTTACTTAATAAACTATGAGTATTTTAATAATTTAAAAAGGAACAAGGATCAGGATGAGCATAGAAATGTGAACGACACACATATGTATATACACATACTCATCCTCATACTCAATTGAAAAAAAAATCAGGTATTACTCATACTGATACTCATACATGTACCCAATCAATATAGGGGTTTCCCGTCAAAATGGGAACGAATTCGGACAATACCCCCGAAATGAGTTTATTTGTCATCCCTACAAATGAATATATAAACCACTTTTGATCATGTCTTCTCAATATTCCTCCTAAAGTTAAGAGATCAAGTATTATTTAATTGTCACTCATAACTACAAACATACATCACAAAAATGTTAAATTTTAACCTTTGGTAAATACATTTCCAACTGTTGTGAAAATCGTCAGAAAAAACACAATCGACAAATAATTCCAGTGGCTTTCAGGGAAACCGTCGCTACTTGTTAGGGAGGCTTGATGAGGTTCTAGAAAATCGTCAATACTTGTTAGGGTTCCAAAAAACTGACCCTAGTTGTTGGGGTTATCCAATAGGGGTTTCCAAAACCATCGGGACTAGAAATCATTTTAATTTTTTTTTTTGCATTATTGAAATTATTTAATCACCATAAAAAATACTTTAATATTAAACTAAAATCAAATAATTTGAAACCAAAATTAAATATTAATATATAAAATAAATTGTAAACATTAGAAATACAATTAGTTATTCAACATAAGTAATAACATTATATAATCCTAAAAACTAAATAAAAACCATATTCTCAACAACATTCACTAATTTTGTTCTTCCTTATCCTCATCATTTGGTACGCTTCCATGATCATCCTTATCCTCATCATTTGGTACGCTTCTGTGATCAGATGCCTACAATAAAAAATAATAGTTAGATATAAAATATTATACCAAGTTTGCAATCCACGCTTGTTACTAAATGAGAATTTTCTATTGTTGCCTACTACTTGAATGGAACCCCTCTATGAGATTATAGGGAAAATTAAAGATGAATTAGAAGTGATGGGAAGAGGAAAGAGGGATGGAAAATGGAATTGAGATGAGGTTTAGGTCACCATGGAATTACGAATTGTGCGAGAAGACAACTTAACGGTGAACTAAAAAAGGAATTCAATTTAAGGATTGCGACAATGCTAAACAACGGTGAAGAGAATGAAATGAATAGAGAACATAATAGAGGTTCAGGCGACAACGACGACACAATGACAGCGCAAAGGACCAATATTTTGTAATGGAGGAGGAAGAAAATGTGAACTTAAGGATTGTGCCAATGTCTAACAACAACAAACACAATAAACAGAGAAAAAAAGAGAGGTTCAAGAGACAATGGCAACACAGTGACAAGACAAAGGACAAAGACTCAATAATGGAGGACGAAGAAAATGTCAACTTAGGGATGATGGTTTGATGAACAAACACCAACACAATGAACGAAGAAGAGAAGACACATTCTAGGCAACAACAACAGCATGACAACATGGCCAAGGATGAAGAAAACGTCAATTTTGGGTTTGCGGTTTGATAAATGTAAGATTGCGAAGTGAAGAAGCACAGGGCGACGAGACAAACAAGTGAAGAAGAAATAGTTGCACGATCACGATTTGACAAAATTAGAGTTATAGGAATAATTTCAAAACACTAATAAATGATTTTCTTCAAAAATCATCAAAAATTAAAAAAAAAATAAAGAAAAAAACTTAATTGCAGTTTTCATTAAAACCACCATAAATTTATGGAGATTTTTCAAATCGCCAGACATTAACTTTCAATAAAATTATATATATTGCTCCCGAGAGAATTTCCCCATGTCTAGGTAATATTGCTCCCGAGAGAATTCCCCCATGTCTAGCCTTACCCATATGTGTCCATAAAGATAAAATCAAAGATCACGCTATTGAATAATGAATTAGAAAAAGCATGCATAGAGAATAGAGGAAAAACTCTAACAATTAATGAAATAAAGCATATGAATAAAACATCAATTCAATATATGAGAATTTCAAAGGATTACATCATTTCCCCAAAAGCAATGGAGGTTTAGTTCACTATAAACATGGTGAAACTAGATGAAAACAATGAAAAGAATGAAAAGATAAACCCTAGAACTTGTAGATTGGAGCTTTCGCATCCAAAATCTGCCTCCAAGGGGTGAAGAGTGTGTTTCTGCGTCTCCTCTGCCAAAATATTTACCCTATAAGTCGTGCAAATCTATTTATAATTCATTAAAAATCAGCAGAAACTGGTTCAGGCCCAAAAGTATAGCGCTCAGCGCTGGTATACCGCTCAGCGGTAGGTGCAACACTCAAGATTGACGCTCAGCATTGACGCCCAGGCGTTTGCAGTGACTTCACTAAAGAAACCAGTGCTCAGCGGTGAGGTAGTGCTCAATGGTGGGCACGATACTCAAATTCTCCCCTCAGCATTGGCGCTTGAGCGTTAGACAAAGATCTCTACAGCGAAGCTGGCGCTCAACGGTGATATAGCGCTTAGCGGTGGCTACGTTTCTTCCTTTGTGCACTTTTCCATCTTTTCTTGAGTCCAACTCCTTCTACTTCAGCTTCCTTCATTTAATTCATGTTAAATCCTGCCAAAACAAGGAAAACCAAGCATAAAATCAAGAAAACCACCTTTGACTCTCTTATTCTCTAACTTAAGCAAGATGCATGATTTCAAGCTAGTTTCTAAGTCATAAAGGGTGTGTTTTGAATCAAATTTAAGTATAAAAATAACAATTTTTGAACCGTTATCATATGTGTTATAATATGTCCAAACAAAAAGATTGTCAAATGTTTATAGACTTTATTCACCCGTCCTTCTTGTAGAGCCATATTGCACCAAACTGTTTGTCATTTGATATGTCTCTACTACATCTTTATTGGGAATTCAAATGCGATTATAAGTCTCACATTGGATAAAGTTGATAAAGTGGAGCACCTTATGAGGTAGAAGATAATAAATCCATTGTCTTAAGGTTTTTTTGTTGGAAGTGGTGTCAATCTCTTATGTGAGTTGGGCTCAGGTTTCATTATTGTTGTGTCCCCTTGGTGAATTGTCACATTGATAGACCTATCATTCGCATAAGAGTGGATGATTAGTCTTATGATCGGCTCATACAAGTACAATTTGTTTCCTATACTGAAAGTCTTCTTGATAAAGGGTTTAGGTAATAAACATGTCCATTAAGATTAATAGTGGTTCGAAAAGGGTAAATGCTTCTGTTGAAGAAGGAGTGTAGCAATGTGGAAGGGACTCACCCTTTAGGGGAAAGATTATTGAGAATTCAAGTTCGATTCTAAGTCTAACATTAGATAAAAATGAGATAGTTGAGCACCTTATAAGGTAGCTTCAACATAAGCATCATGTTAGTAAGGATAAGCATGTTAGTAAGGATTAAGGCATTGTGGAAAGACAATGAAAAAGTGGCCTATCTTATATGACATTCAAATTGGGAGATAAATCATTTAGGATTGGTAGATTTCTAAGTCATAAATTTAATTCATCATGTTAGATTTGCATAATTATTTGAGTTTTCAAAATATTGACATCAATTATCACTTGATAACAACATTTCTAAAGAGAATGAGAGAAAAAACACATACTTTCATTTTTCCCTAAAAGAAACGATAATTACATTATAATTCTTTGACTTACAACTTGGTTTACCAATTAATGGAGAAGTTATGATTGATGTCAACAATGATGACTTATTCTTAATGTGTGAACATTTACTTTGGTTGTTACTACCCATAGGTGTGGCAAAAGAAAATACAATAAAACTATCTTAGTTGAACAATGCATTTTAAGAACTTCTTGATATGCAACCAACCTTTTTATACCTCAACATGCACAAACACATAATTTGACATCCATCATGTGTTTGTTGATGCCAAATTCTTCTACTAGTAGAGTTCATTTGATGCATTTTTTTGTTATTTTCATACCTAAATGAGGTGTCAAAATATTATTGAGACTCAATTGTATTGACATACTTTTATCATGTTATAAATCATGGAATTAATTTCAATCAAGAAAATATCAAATTTCACACATTATTTATTTAATTATAAGAAAATATTTTAAAATTATATATATATATATATATATATATATATATATATATATATATATATATATGAGAGATACAAAGAGACTTAAGTCTAAAACACATAAAAAATTGATATCACTCTTAACTCAAAAGCTTAAGATAATTGGTTAATTGGTCTTCATCATTATAGGTGTTCCACCTTCTCATTTTTATCTCATGTGAGACTTAAACTCATTTAGATTTCCAATAATCTCTTCCTCAATAATGAGTCCATCTTACATTGATACACTTCTCTCTCTTGTGAAAACATTTCCAATCGTGAGTACATATTTGTATACCATTTTCGTACATACAAGAACCATATTTTACTCGTTTGAGTCAACTACTAAGACTGATTATCAACTCTGATACCATAATTGGATTTATAGAGCATGAGGTTCACTGGGAGTTATAACACCAATAAAATTTAAGTCCAACCATATGAAGAATTAACATTATTTTAAACTAAAAACCTTAAAATAATGAATTAATGAATCTTCGTGATATTTCATTTTCTCATTTTTATCTAATAAAACTTAAACTCATATTTACATTCCAACCACATATTTATTAATAATAAATAAATAATTTAATATTATAAAATAAAATAAATAATAACTTAGTGTTATATAACTTAGTTATAATTTAATTTATAGAAACATTTAACCCTTGATTCTTTATGACACTTCGTCTACTATTTCACATGAGACCTTTCTCTGTCACATCTCTCTCCCTGAAAATGTCGTTTAGTATGATGAAAGAGAAAAAGTGAGTAATATTGTAGCACGTAAATGATGTCGTTTTCATCAGTATTCTCATAATCATTGCTCAATTATTGAAGCTTTATAGGAAAAAAGATACTAACAATTTCACTTTCACTACGTCCACGTTTACATAAGAAAATAATTACAAAATAAAGGAAGATAACAGTTACATTATGCACTCTATATTTATATATGAATTTAATAATATATTATTAGACAAGTTTAATAATAAAATATTATTAAACAAATTTAATAATATATAAAATAATCCATCAAATTATTAAAAAATCTGAAAATAAAATTTATATTACTAAAACTATAAAATAACACATTTTGAATGATTTCATTACCAAATTAAAATTAAAAATACATATATTTATCTAAAAAAAATTGTAATACAATTTGAAAAATAAAATTAGCTAAAAAATTCAAAAGAAAAAAATTGTTTCCTAAAATATAAAACTAAAAAGATGAAGTAAGTATTGGTTATGTAATTCAAGATTGTTTTAGTAGTTGTGTCAGTTACTGCTTATGCGGTGTTTGTACTTATATAAAGCACCTTTTGCTGCATTATAAGTAATGCAACGTATTATCCAGTTTTATAAGTCTTTCTCTTTGCTAGACTACGTTACACATATATCTTTTTTGTGTTTACGCTTCCTTGCTTCATCGTTCTTTCTGCTTTGCTATCAATGGTATCAGTTAGCCTAGGTTTTGAAGAAAGAGACGAAGGGTGTTCGTGTGTTGGGTCCAGTACGGTTGGCCAAGAAAACATTTTAAAGAAGAAGGGTCTTGAAGCAGAAAGAAGGCGGTGATGGTGGATCTTTCCACAACGAATCTCCCTATTCTTACAAAAAAGAATTGGAGTAGATGGAGCACGCAAATGCGAGTGTTGTTTCGGGTGCAAGGTGATAGCAGTATGGTAGAAGGAGCAGAGTCTGCAAACGAGTCTCGCGGTACAGAAGAACAAAAAGAAGAGTTTAGGAAGAAGGACAATAAGGCCCTGTTGATTATTCATCAGTGTGTGGATGATACACACTTTGAGAAAATACAAAACGCAAATACAGCAAGGGAGGCGTGGAATATACTGGTACTTTGTCATGCCGGCGGAGAGAAAATCAAGAAAGTGTGGCTTCAAACCTTGAGAAGACAATACGAGTTGCTGCAAATGGAAGATGGAGATAAGGTAAGTGATTATTTTAATAAAGTTTTAACGCTTACAAATCAAATGAAGGGCTGCAGAGAAATACTTAGCGATGTGCTGATAATGGAAAAGATAATGAGGTCATTACCTAGGAGGTTTGATTACATTGTTGTCGCAATCGAAGAGTCTAAAGATCTGGAAAAGCTGAAAATAGAAGAGCTTCAGAGCTCCTTGGAAGCCCACGAAATGTGACTCTTCGACAGAGATCCAGTTAGAGTTGATGATCAAGCATTGAAGGTACAACATGTTAGAGGTGACGGGAAGAAGAGATTCAAGAACTGGAGAAGTAAACCTACTGCACAAGGCAAGTGGAAAAATGAGACTGTTGTACAAAGAAGATGGAAGAATGACGGTGTTGATGAACAAGAAGGAAGACTTGACATTGCAGAAAGAAGAAACAACACCGGTTATCATTACAAGAAGAAAGATAGACCGAACGTGGAGTGCTTCACATGTCACAAGATGGGACACTTCTCCTATGAATGTTATTCCAACAAGGGAAGGTCGTTCAAGAAAGACAGAGCAAGGAGGCACATCTTGTAAAGGAAGAATCCGACACAAAACCATTGATACTCATGGTTACAACTTCTCCAGAAAGCACAGAGACAACAAATCAAGTGAACAAGTCTTGGTACTTAGACTCAGGATGTTCTAACCACATGACCTATAACAAAGAGTGGTTGATCAACCTCGACGAATCAAGGAAAAGCAAGGTAAAAGTTGTTGATAATAGCATATTACAGGTTGAAGGCATTGGAAATGTGGTCGTGAAGAAGAAGAACGGACTGCATGTGACAATTGAAGATGTTCTTTTTGTTATAGAGATGAACACTACAAGAAAAATCGTCATTATCTACAGCCAAAATCCGTATATAAGGCCCAAAATTCGTATATAACATTTGGTTATATACGGATTACATACGGACAAAAATCCGTATATAATACTGTTGTAGGTAGTGTTACATACGGATAATCCGTATATAAATTACATACGGATAATCCGTATATAAGTTACATACGGATAATCCGTATATAAGTTACACACGGATAATCCGTATATAAGTTACACACGGATAATCCGTATATAACTTACACACGGATAATCCGTATATAACTTATATACGGATAATCCGTATATAATGTATATACGGATTATCCGTATATAATTTATATACGGATTTTCCGTATGTAATTTATATACGGATTATCCGTATATAACTTATATATAATTTATATACGGATAATCCGTATATAAATTATATTCAGTTTTTTACAGTCAAATGAATATCAAACTTACGCATTTCCAAACACAAATCATAACACCTGCCCATTATTATATCCATTCATTCATTTGACATGTTAAGTCTTAACTTAGAGACAAGCATTTAACATTAATTCATAATAAAAAAGTTTACAAAATTGTCAATTAGAACAAATAAAAGTTCAAATAAGTTCTCCAGAGAATAAGTTTGAATCCTAGATGCTCTACTCTAAAAACATAACTAGTAATTTTTTTTATAACGATCATGTTGTGGTTGATCCATTTGTGGTTGATCCTGTTGTGGTTGATCCTGCTGTGATTGATCCTCTTGTGATTGATCCTCCTGTGGTTGATCCTCCTGTGGTTGTTGTGGTTGTTGAACATTAGTTTGTGAAAGAATTTGGGATTGAAGAAATTCTTGTGCAGCTGCTGTTGCAGGAGGCGGAAGGTAATGCAATATGGCGCCAATAAAACCTTCAAATTTAGAATTCATCTGCCGAAGTTGTTGAAGTTGCTCATCATGGGTTGACACTATATTTTGAAGGTTAGAAATGTCTTGCACAATCGGTTGTTGAGAAGAAGACTCCTGTGTCTGTTGTATGTAACTATCGACACAGTCATCTCTACCACTGACATTTCCAATGCCATATACCCGTCCCTTGTACCTTCCACCAGCAACCTCCAACCAGCATTGGTTCCTCAATCTTTCCTCATCTGCAAGGTCTAGGGGAGCAGTAGCTGAAGCACCAACAGATCCAGTCTCAGATCTTATTTGAGAAAATCTTGCTTGAAACTCTTCCTGTTAAATGAATATATATGATTATCGTTAAATAGATAGACCAAATAAGAATTAAAACCTAATAAAGAATATAATAGAGTTAGTAGAAACTAACATGTGTCCGCCTAGACCTTTCATCGACAAATTGTCCTGTTGATGCTCGAATATGTGTTTGCTGAAATATTTCATCGACATGCACTGTCCGACCAAGCTCCTGTGACTGTAACCAAAGAAGATGTAAGTTGTTAGCAACAAATATTTGTAAAATTAATGAGTAGAAATGTAAAATAAAATTGATATGTCATCATACCAGACGAATAGCATGCTCATGCACGCTAATGGATCCTCCAGTGTGCAAACAACCACCCTTGTCAGATGTCCTGTTCTTCTTGGCGGTTTCACACTTTTGTCTATAAAGTGGCATGTTCCACTTCTCCAAAAGACTATTCCAAACCTCCTCTCCCATCCAATTAGGTTTTTTCCCTAGTGTTCGAGCTTTTCTAAACATTTCAGATAATCTATGGGATGCTTTGGTATGGAAATTCTTTTTTATCTTTTCTTCATCCTCAATCCTCCATGATACCTTTCTCTGTTGACGAAAAACATGAATGTTAAATGGTTAGAATTCCAGCATCATGTGGTCGGACTTCAATTAGTCGGACTGCACATTCGTTTACAGCTTAAGCTAGATGGTCTTCAATTCGATAGGCTACATGGTTATGTGATGCAGGCTCAACAGTTAAACGCTATAGGATATATTTGAGACAATATACTATCATGCACTTCTTATCAATTGTCTGCAAATGAGGGTCCTTATGATATCTAAGACGGGTGTAAGAAATTCACTTCTTGTTGCCCCTATGCCAACTGCATGTACTAGCCATATTGTTGATATGGTTGTTGATAGAGGATGTAATTGATTTAAATATTCAATTAAACATGTAATTGATTTAATTCAGTCAAAGCAAAGCATACAATTAATATACAGTTGATTTAGTAGAATTAGATTCAGAGGTAGTTTAATAGTAGTATGATACCTGACCTGACTTAGCTTAGTGACTTCAAATTTCTATCTCATAGTAGTGTAGTTTATCTAGTTTTTCTTAATCTGTTTTTGACTTTATTCTTTACTAATCTAATCATTTTGCTGATGCATTCAGTTTTACTAATTTGTTTTTACTAACTTTGTTTGCTGATTCAATCAATTTATTAACTTACTAACCTTACTATTTTTTTTCTATACTTGTTCAGTTGCTAACTCTACTAATCTGTAATAACTGTTTTTGCTAACCTAGTCAGTTTTACTAACTGTTTTTGCTAAGATAAACGCACTAACAGTTTGATTCTACTAACTTTTTCACTAATTAGCTAAGTAGTTCCAGTTTCTGATTTTTAGAATAGTTTTGACTTAGTCTCTTATTTTGCAGGTTTAACTACTAGTTCCTTTTCTGTATTCTAATTGGATTGATTCTATCACAATTCTTGTTATAATTTGATGTTGTTATAGATTTGACTTACTGAATTTAGTTTTAGTCTTTCTTCTTTAGTTTTAGTTTTCGTCACACGGAGCAGACTATGCAATTTAAGGGGTCATTTAGGTAGAGAAGTATGAAAAGATTGTAGAGTTATGGTAAACATTTAGCATTGAAGGAGATATAGAAATAAGAGTTTCTAGAGAGGTTTAGAGGACTCTTTACGAATAGGTGAAGCCCACGATATTCATCTTTCAATTGTGGAGAACAAAACACAAGGATAAATCCAATTCAATGAAGCAGAAAACATTGTTACAACACAATTGAGGGAGCCTTTCAATCTCTAGAAGGGATACTGTTTTCTGCAGAACAGTTCTTACTACACTAAATCCAAATCATACAATTAACCACATTTACCAACATAAAACACCCAAACAACACTATGTATAACAATTCATAGAAGGTTGAGGACATTTCCACCAATTAAAATCAATCATTCCAATCGAACTTCAAATCAAAAATTGAATTAAACACAAGTGTACCTTAAAACGCTCAAAGAAAACATCTCTGCGACTCTGAGGGATCTGTCCCCAAGTCACCCATGGCTCATCAAACTGTCCTTTAATGGTAGCTGTGATTGCTTTGGATGCTGTTTTTGTTGGATAAAACCTATACCAAAATAAAAGTCAAATATTAGAATAATACATTATACAATTACCAACATTAAATTCATTTTTTGTTACCCTCCTCCAACAGGTGTAATGATTGGACGATTGTTGGAAACATCTTCAAAATTTGCCCTGAACTTGAATGTCGAACTCCATCCCCTGTAGGAGGTGTTGGTGCAACACTTGTGGGAGTTGTTGGGTTAGAACCAACATGGGGGGAGGGTGATGATCTCCATTGATCATTACCAACTTGTTGTGGACTAGGTGTGAAGGCAGGAACTTCCAATGAAGGTGGAATAAATGGTGGAGTAGTTGTCAAACCAGGAACTTGCAATGGTGGTGGAACAGATCTACCAGTGGAGTTAGAGGTAGGTGTAGATGGCTGACTAGTTGAACCATTTACATTATTGAAACGGGTCATCAACTTAATCTGATAAGATTTCTTCTTCCCCTTCTCCTTATTTGAGTTTCCTGAAGGTGGAATAGGAGGGTCACAACCACCTGTTGCCATACTCTTGAACATAAAAACAAAACTATTGGGTCAATATATTTTTAGAATTGAATGGAAAGGAAAAGTAAGAGAACAAGATGATGATGATGTTTTTGTTTGCCATTACTACACAATGAAGCAGAAAATAAGAATGCAAAATTAATCCACACATAACCATTGCATAATAAATTCTAATCAGCAAAATAAGTACTCAAACACAAAGGGTGTCGAAATAACATGCAAAGTGCAATTACATAAATGATTTCATAACTTCTTCTTGGTAAAACTCTAAAAGTATGGGTTTACGAGCACCCATGGGTACAACAAGACATCCTAACTCTATTCACTGCTAGATGTGTGAAATGAATATTCGTCCTCATCTTCACTTTGTCCCTCTTCACTGCATTCTTCTTCCGATTCACTTGTTTGAACATCCATATACCCTTCAACTGATGGTACATTGTTGGGGTCCACTTCTTGAAGACCGGCATCTATATCGTGCAATCGGATAACTTCTTCAACTTCAATGATGTCATTAACATGTGACATTTCCTCCACTTGGTATGGCACCTCGACTTCTACCTCATTAGAATCTATACGACCTCTAGGTTTTGTCTTTATTGCAACACACCAACCCCGTTTGTCTGTGCGTGATGCAGGATATGGTACATAATACACTTGTTCTACATTATGTGCAATTATAAAAGGATCAAACAAGACATATCTTTTATCCATTCGAATATCCACAATGGCATACTTTGAATCCACTCTTGTCCCTGTTCTTGATGGATCAAACCAATCACAATAAAATAATACAATCTTCTTTTCAATGGTTGAGGTATTGTACTCGAGCTCATATATGTGCTTAATGACACCATAGAAATCATCTTCACCCCCTTCTGTAAGGCCTTTAACATGAACCCCACTATTTATAGTCCTCTTGCCCTGGCTCCATGCATGGGTATGAAATTTATATCCATTCACAAAGTAGGTATGCCATTCCTTTACACATCTTAAAGGAGCAAGTGATAAATCTCTAAGATGTTGGTTCCTCACACTTAAAGGCTCGTCATGAACCTACAACCATAAAGTATTTGAAACTATTGAATAATGTAATGATTACATAATTAAGGAAGAAATGAATGAGGATTAATGATTCGAAGTCGTACTTTTTCCCTGAACCACAATGGGAAATTGGCATGTATGTATGCTGAACTGTTTGACTCAGAAATTTGATAGGTATGTAAGAATGAGCTGTTCATAGGTATGACAATATTTGGTCAATGTCAATTTAATAGATAACAACAACAACTTGAGAAAAGCAATGTATTTGGAGCCTTACTCAAGATAAGGTTGAACTTCATTGCAATTGATCAAGACATGAACATGAGCTGATCTCAATTCTTCGTCACTTAGCCAATGAGATGATTCCCTCCCGGAATGACGACCACCTTGGTCAAACACTGATAATGTTTTCCTTTCAATTTCAATGTCTACTTCATTTCTATTTCTTTGTGGTGTTAACATAAAGTTCTTGAAGTAGTGGGAACAGAAATGAGTTGTTTCTTTATGCAAATATGATGCGCAAATAGATCCTTCAACCCTAGCTTTATTCTTAACTGAACGTTTAGCATATCCCATGAACCTACAATTTCAAAATAGGTATGTTAGGATCATGAAATATGGCATCTAAATTGAACAATACAACAAGATGTTGTCACCTTTCGAATGGGTACATCCACCTATATTGGACCGGTCCACCAAGTCTTGCCTCATATGGAAGATGTATAGGGAGATGTTCCATAGAATCAAAGAATGAGGGGGGAATATTCTCTCCATCTTGCAAAGAATGAATGGAATGTTTTCTTCCATCTTCCGAAGGTCGACCTCATTCAATGTTGTACAACATAAATCTCTGAAGAAATGACTTACTTCTATAATGGGATTGAGAACATGAGTCGGTAAAGAACTAAACGCTATAGGAAGTAAGCATTCCATAAAGATATGGCAGTCATGGCTTTTCATCCCAATGATCTTTCCCCTATTCACATCAACACACCTTGACAAGTTAGAAGAATAGCCGTCAGGCATCCTAAGATCTTTCAACCAATGACAGACCTGTTTTGATTGGTCAACTGAAAGTGTATAATTAGCTTTTGGCTTGTACATCTTTCCATTAGTATGAGTTTTGAGCTCCAAGTCTTTTCGTCTACAATACAAACCTAAATCCATTCGGGCCTTTTCATTGTCTTTTGACTTCCCACTGACATTCATCACGGTATTAAAAATGTTGTCAAAGAAATTCTTCTCAATATGCATGAAATCAAGATTATGCCTTAACAAATTATCCTTCCAATATGGTAGATCCCAAAAGATGCTCTTTTTCGTCCAATTATGCCACTCACCATATCCATCTATTCTTGGTGCACCATGGTTATCCGTTACTTTAGGATAACCATTAACTCTATTCCAAACTTCTGTTCCCGTCAGATAAGGTGGCGCGTCTTCCATGTCCACTTCCCCCTTTTTGAAAGCATTCCTATTTCTCCTAAAGGCATGTTCATTTGGTAAAAACCTCCGATGGGAGTCAAACCACGAATTTTTTCGCCCATGATATAATCTAAAAGCCTTTGAATGCTCCATGCAATGTGGACAAGCCAATTTACCATGGGTGCTCCATCCAGACAGCATACCATAAGCAGGAAAATCATTAATTGTCCACATTAGCATCGCCCTCATGATAAAGTTTTGTCGCGTTGAAATATCGTATGTTAGGACACCAGTCCACATCTTTTTCAAGTCATCTATCAAAGGCTCTAGGTATACATCAATGCCTACCTTTGGATTGCATGGCCCCGGAATGAGACAAGTCAAAAACATGTACGGTTTAGACATGCACATATCTGGAGGAAGATTGTACGGCGTCACAATTACTGGCCAACATGAATATGGTATATTTGACGACTGCACATATGGATTAAAACCATCGGAGCATAAACCAAGTCGAACATTGCGTGGCTCAATGGCAAAATCAGGATGTACTCTATCAAAGTGCTTCCACGCCTCTCCATCGCATGGATGACGCAAAACCCCATTTGACGACCTGTTGTGATGGTGCCATGTCATTTCTGCTGCAGTTTCTTTTGAGGCATACATTCTTTGGAGTCTTGGAATTATTGGCAAATAGAACATGGATTTAACAGGTACTTGTTTTTTAGAACTTCCTCCTGTCTTGTGTTGTTGATACCTTGGCTTCCCACAAAATTTGCATTCAACCAACGCTTCATCATTCTTTCCATAATCATTATCATAGAATAGCATGCAACCATCCACGCAACAATCAATCCTCTGCGACTGTAATCCCAGCTTCGACACTATCTTTTTTGCATCGTAGTAAGTTTTCGGCAAACAAGATTTGATGGGTGTTGCATCCAGAACCATATTTGCAATGAAATCTAAGCATTGGTTAGGAATATTCCAATTCGACTTGCAAGCTAAAAGCCTCACACACATTGATAATTTGGAATCCGATGCTCCTTCATACAAAGGCGTATTTGCCTCCAACAAAAGGTTATAAAACCTTTGAGTTTCTTCATTTGGAGCCTCTTCCATGTTAGAAGAATTTGATGCTTGGAAGGGTTGTCTTTGCATAAGAGCATCATGCACCAGGTCTTCCATCGTCATAAGTTGTTCATTTGGTTCACCTTCTGTCTCCACACCCCTCGAAGTGACATCATTAACTAAATCATTTTCTGGCATGGTTTCCCCATGATCCTCCCAAATGAAATAATTAGGCTTGAAACCGTTTTTGTAGAGGTGAACCTTGACAACTCTTTCGTTCAGAATCTTTGTACAATCGCACTTTAAACATGGACATCGAAGCCCTCCATCTCTTCGATAACGTTCTTGTTCACAAGCTTTAATTATAAACTCTTCAACACCCAATACGAATGACTCTTTCAAAGCACCTCTTCCTCTATAGCATCTATCGTACATCCATGAACGATTTGGTGGAGGATGATCCATGTTCTGTATACAGAACAATTAATGAAAAATTAGTCAATAAGCTTGTATATTAGGACACTTGCCCTAAATAAATTGTTCTTAAACAATAACCTAAAATAATTTAGCCTCTCTATCTTACTGTGTTCCAGAATTCTTTGTTCTTTTTGTTGGAATGGCCAACCGGATTTTCAATTCTATGTGAGTTGAAAGCATGATTTGGGATAAGTGTCTAAGATAGTGTATATGTAACGCTTGTTAGCCGTACATAAATAAGATTCATAGAAAAAGCAATATAACCAATTCTATAACCAATGCTATAACCAACGCTTGTTAATGTTCATGAAAACAATATATTGTGACTTGCTCTCCTTGTGAGATTGGGTACACGGCTGGTAGTATGGGTGCTTGCCAAGTGTTGTTGCTAACCACTTTGTTTGAAGAAATAAAGATAAGGATTGAGGAAAGCATTTTGTTGACAGTGGACAACAAGTGAACAATAAGTTTGGTCATAAAACTGTACTTCTGCAAATATTCAAACTCTTATTTCAAGTATGAATGCTTATGAACAGTTTGCTATGAATTATAAATTACCCTTTAACCACTTGTTTTTTTATCAATTAAGTAATTAAAAAATGTGTAACAGCAGGGTCTGGGTTGTGTAGTTGTTAATCACGGTAGTCTCACACACTAGAGGTCCAAAAGATTATCATATCAGTAAGGCTTGGTGTATGGCATAAGAAAAAAGGACACGGATGGCAGTATGATCAGAGAGTGGAGGAGGCAGTTCTGAAGGACAATTGTTGTACCATTGTTGTATTTTCTAAAATAAAGAAACATTGTTCTTTGTTGTCTTTGTTGTTCTGGACTTAAACCATAAATGTGTTCCAGGTTTCTTGCTCTTAAGAAACCTAAGACAATAATAACTATAGGAGTGGTGGTAGGGACAATGGTATTGATGTGGCAACAGTGGTTATCAGTGATGGATATTGATGGTACCAAGATCACTAATTTAGTCACAATAGTAACATATCAGGCTCTCTGATGACAATCACCATAACATTGAACATTAAGATCATACAAAGATAAAAGCACAGATTACTGAGGGGAGAAAAACCCCACAGTAAACAGATAAAAGAACATATTAATGAACACATACTCTTAAAGCATATTCACTTATATGTTTGAATGTAAATAAACTCTATCAATGACATAGGTATGCATTATATATAAGTTCAAATGTCAATACTCTTACCTTTTCTCTTCAAAACTTACTTCAGAAATTAAAAACAAGCAATTAAAGAAACCCAAAGTTGCAAACCCTAGCAAGCCTCAAGATCCCTAGCAATTAAAAACAGCTTAAAATCAATATATTACTAAGCAGAGAAAAATTTTGAATATAAGGTTGTTTTTAGGTATATGTAACAAAGCTTTAAAATTATACCTCCACATGTCCAGCATGAAAGAGATCAAAAGCACCACCAATATATACAATGGGAGAATAAGGTCCTGGACCCTGCAATAGAGACAATAAATTAGAGGCCAACTACTACTCTATAGTTTAAGTACATTTAACATCCTCGCTCAACTCGTATATAGCATGTATTCCAAGCACAAACCACTCCACCACTCTTATTTGGGCTCAACGCTCTAAGCGGGGACCGATTCCCCATACCATCACACGTGTAACAAATCTCCATCTCTCCTTTGCCAAAACCAAACACGTGTACTACAGGACCATTAATAACTAGGACAATCTCTGCCACCTTAAAATGCCAATGTTCCTATTTCACAATCCTCCCCATGCCATCCAGATTCACAATAATTGCTTATGTGTTTGTTTAGTTTATAGTAAACGTTTCATACTTAATCAGAGAAGAAAAAGGAAGAAATAATGATAATGAAATTGAAACGAGTGTGTACTTAATCCCACAATTAACATATAATAGGTCATGGGTTTGATATGATCCACTTGTTCATGATGTTCCCATAACAATCATTTTATTTTTCTTACTGTTGGCAGTTTTTAACTACTAGGTTGGGTTTGGTGGGATGGAGAAGTGGAATATATTAAAAGGGTTTGGTTAGCCAAAGAAAGAGAAAGAAGACAATTGGCAGAAAAGTGGTGTTGGCTTTAGGTTCTGGCCAATATTTGAAACTATAAAAGTGTTAGTTTATTTCAACTTAGACATCAAAGATAGATAAATCTGGTGGACTCCATGTTTCCACGTCCGACACAAATTAACAGCTTAGCGTAGTCAAAGGTTGGAGCCATGTTGGTGTCTCTATTCCAAATATATATGTTATTCCTCCCATCAAACATCTCCTTTTCAGTGGATTCCAACTCTTCATTCAACCATATACATTCCCTAACCCAGTTCCAAACCAAAAGTTTAACCTTCTTTGTCCTCCTTGCCAAGTCAATTTAATTCCAAACCCTCCCATCTCATTTATGAGATTCCCTTTCACCCTGACGGACTTACTTCATGCCCAAAAAAAAAAAACAAAAAAGAAGATGCTTCCTTACAAGTTAACCACCAATTATTCCACCTCTTTATTTTCCGCATTCATAAATTAATCAGTTTCCAAAATTTAAAGATTGTATTATCTGATATTGCCACTGCAGGTAAGATAGAAAACAAAAACAAGCTTAGAGATGCTGCTCAAGAGGTATATATCAATTTCTCAAACTACATTACTTAGTTGTTTCATCTTATCGATTAATTTTATCATCATAAAAATGATGATGTGTTGTGGAATGAATCATTCAGGAACCATTTGTGAGAATTGGAGCTGGTCACGTGAGGAAGATAGGGGAAAAGAAATTCAGCAAAAGGGAGGTGAAATATGTTGCAGATGGAGAGACTTCAAAGATTTCAGGTGCAACCTATTCTGATGGAATATGTGACTTTGATGAAAGGAAGGGAGATCATAAAATAGTAAAATGTAAAAGGAGGAAAAATGTTAAACCAAGAAAGCTGAAAAGGGATGATTTTGTTGCTTTCACTGTTTATTATCAAGGACCCAGGCACCATATTCCAAAACATAATTGAGTGAAAGAAAAACATTGAAATCCCTTTCTGACTTGTGAGTCTAGATATAGCATCACTAATCTCAGAGTCCAAAACTTCCTTTCTAAATTTCATGTACATACATATATGTTAAAATTTCTATGAATAAATATGCAACAAGTTCCTAATCTTTGAAGTCCAACACACCCTTTTGTTTTTCTCTTTGATGAGAATTGTAATTGTTTATGCTATTTATTTTTCTGTCCAGTCATATATTATAGTGTGTTATCTAACATTTACCAAAGAAATTATACTTATGGTTCCTCATATCTTTTGCTTCCATTCTGCAGGTAACGATAATGATGGTTTGAAGCCTTCTGGATCACCAGACCAAAACAATGAGGCTCAGGTTCTACTCACTGATACTAGGCTAAAATTTCTGTTTGAATAAGTATAGTTTATAAACTGAGTATTTCTTTACAATAAATTAAACCTGTTTCTTTCAAAACCATTGCAAATAAAGAGACTATATATATATATATATATATATATATATATATATATATATATATATATTATGCATGCAAAACATATTAACTTTCATAATGGGTTCATCTTTAGCTATATTTATACAGATTAAGTTGATATATACTTAATTTTCATGCAGATGTTTGTGATAATGGAGCCAAAACAATATTTCAAATCCACCAAATTTGTTATCAGAAGAAGTATTTTTACCAGCACGAAGAAGTCATGTTCACAATATTGCAATTATGTATCACCTAAACAAGAAATTTCTGAAGAAGTAGCCAAAGTTAGTGCTCAAAAAGACGAAACACAAAGATTTGTTGAGGCTGCAAAAAAGATTGCAAGCCTGATATATAAGGATTATAGGGGAAAACCAAGTCACAGGCCACCCATCAATAACCAAGAGCCTACAAATTGAGATTAGGAGTAATGACATGGATATATATATCTTGGTTCACAGTTTTTGCAGCAAGTTGTTATTTTAATTACCAACTACCTAGTATAATGACCTAGATATATATATATATATATATATATATATATATGTATGATATAGGTTTTTGCTTTATATTAGAGTTTTTGATGTGGCATAAAGGTATGCAAAAACATAGGACTTGTAACAAATATAGTTGTTCGTTAATTTCAGTTAATACTAAAAATAGATATGTGTAGAACTCATGCAGTTGGAGAGTGTTGTAATTAAGTGTTCACTGGAAAACTCTCTTAACTCTGGAAAAGACATCTTTACAAAGAAAACTCAAATCGCTTATAAATCCTTCAGAATACCAAATCAAATATAACCATTTCTAATAATGAAAAACATTATAACCAAATCACAGCATACCGAATAAAATGCAACAAATAATCACAGTTTTGCAGAAAGCACATATACTAAACATAGGTTAGTGGAGACCTAAGAAATCACACCATAGACAGGACAAGCGCACCATACACACATGGAACAAACAAAATAAGATAGGGGAAAAGTCACCAGTAAACATACCTTGCTTCAATTGATCTTTTGCTTGACTCTACAACACTTAAGCCTTCCCAATGACATATCCCAGACAGCTCAACCACTTAAGGACATGTATGGAAGTCAAAAACAATCAGATTAGGGTTTCCGAAATTAACGTATTTAGCAATTATTTAACATGACTTACCAATTCAAGAACTCCGCAACAACTACGGTCCACTACCACACAACTAGGGTTTCAATAGGGGCCCAACTCCGGTTCCACACAACTACGGTTCCAATGACGGAGGAGAACAATAGCACAAACAAGAACGGTCGGCGAATGAGAAGAAGGCTCGACGACGGTGACAACACAAGAACGAGGTTCACAACACAAGAATGAGAAGAAGTCTTGACGAAAGAGCAGAAGCCTTCACAATAATGGTTGCAGTGAGTGAGAATGATGGTTGCAGTGAGTGGCAATGAGAGGGGTCGAGAAAGAGGCTATGGAGAAACAGGCTAGGGCTCGAGAAGGGGACAAAGTTGGCTCGAGGGAATGAGTGAGAAAAGTGAGAGAAGAGTCTTCTAATCAGATTATATTATTAATTTTTATTTTTTTATTATTTATTAACTTCATATCCGTATGAAAAATCAGCGAGTAAACATTTTTCCATTTACATACGGTCTTACATATGGACCTATCCTTCGCAAAGTTCCCGCCAACACGCGCCAATATTACTCGCCGATATTATATACGGATAATCCGTATATAAAGTTTTCTGCACATTATATACGGATATTTCCGTATGTCAGGCTTTTTCCCAGATCCGTATATAATATCCGTATATAATATAGATATTATATACGGATCAAAATCCGTACATAATAATCCGTATATAATTCCTATTTTTCTTGTAGTGGAAGTTCAACTCGCTTAGCCTCAGTTAGTTAGTAGAAACGGGTTTCATCGTGATCATGGGTAACAAAGGTCAAGCTGAGGTATTAGACAGAAACAAGAAGTTGATCCTACGAACAAATATATGCAAGAACCGTACCTTCCAAGTCTGCATGGACATGGTGGAAATGCAGTGTATGTTAGCCATGAAAGAAGATGAGAACTAGAGATGGCATCTAGGTTTGGATATCTCAATTTTACAGACTTATAATAGTTGAGTAAGAAGGCAATGGTTTCTGGGTTACCAGACATCGTCGTACCTGAAAAATCTTGTGAATCATGCATTATAGCAAAACAGACTAAAAGACCCTTCAAGGTACATCTGGAGATGAGATCTAAGGAACGCTTCGAAGTGGTACATTCAGACGTATGCGGTTCAATAAGGAGGTTTCCAGAAGACATTCCACATGCAAAATGGTCAGGTACGAAGCCCTTAGTTAAACACTTTAAGATTTTTGGTTCCTTGGCTTTATGTCATGTTGTAGAGTAGAAAAGAACGAAGCTTGACGATAGAGGGGAAGCTATGGTGTTCGTGGGTTACCACCCTACCGGAGCATATAAGTTGTACAACCCTATTAAAAGGAAAATGACCATTAGCAGAGACGTCATGATCCTTGAAGATGAAAGCTGGGATTGGGAAAGCAATCAAACCAACATGAAGAAATCAAGAACTGTGATGCAATTTCCATTGCAAGTCGAAGGAGATGATGTTGAGACTAGGGTCAACAACGATACTGAACATACAAGGCATGCAGATTCCTCAACAAGGCCGAGAAGACAAACGGTAAGACCTTCTCGTTTTCCGAAAATGAAATGTATTCAGATGCAGGAATGAATGAAGAGGGCGTTATAGTTCATCTAGCATTGATAGCGGGAAGTGAACCAATAAATGTCGATGAAGCTCTATCGCAACCACACTAGAGGGAAGCTATGATGGAGGAACTTAGATCTATTGAGAAGAACGAAACATGGAGAATGGTTGATCTGCCACCCGAAAAGCAGTGTATTGGAGTGAAATGGGTCTTCAAGACCAAGCTGAAACCGAATGGCACAATTTCAAAGTACAAAGCTCGGCTGGTGGCAAGGGGTTTCTTGTAGCAACAAGGAGTTGATTTCAAGGAGGTTTACGCGCCTGTTGCAAGGTTAGAAACTATACGTGTTGTAATTGCTATTGCATGTGCTAAGATATGACCATTGTTTGCTCTTGATGTCAAGTCTGCATTTTTGCATGGACCTTTGGAGGAGGAAGTATATGTCCAGCAACCTCTAGGTTTCAGCAACGAGGAAAATAGGCACAAAGTTTACAGGCTTCACAAAGCGCTCTACGGCTTAAGACAAGCACCTAGGGCTTGGAACAAGAGAATCAATGAATTCTTCAACAATCGAGGATTCAAAAGTTGTGTTGTTGAACACAACTTGTATGTGAAGAAGACTGGTAAAGAAGATGTATTTATCGTCTATTTATATGTTGATGACCTACTGGTGACGAGTCTCAGCTTTAGGTGCGTTGAAGAGTTCAAGAAGATGATGGAGGTAGAGTTCGAAATGACAGATCTGGGTAGGCTTAACTACTTCTCGGGATGGAATTCACACATACTGTTGCAGGAATGGTGATGCATTAGAAGAAATATGTAAAGGATTTACTGAAAAAATTCAAGATGACTCAGTGCAATGCATGTAGAAGTCCACTTGATGTTAATACAAAACTAAGGTTGGATGAAGAAGAAGAAGAAAGCGTGGATGGAACAGGTTATAAGCAGCTTATTGGCTCTTTGAGATTTCTGTGCAATAGCAGACCAGATCTAACGTATGGAGTAGGATTGTTAAGCCGTTTCATGAGCAACCCAAAGAGGAGTCACTTGACAGCAGCAAAGCGTATTCTAAGATATGTTAAAGGAACATCTGAATATAGCATTTTGTTCCCATATGATATGAAGAAAGAAAATTTGAAGCTGATTGGATAAACAAACTCAGACTTCGGTGGTAATCAAGTAGAAAGGAAGAGTACATTAGGCAGTGTTTTCTTTATAAATGACACACCTATTTCATGGAGCTCGAAAAAGCAAACCATAGTTGCTTTATCAAGTTGTGAAGCAGAATATGTGGCAGGTTGCAGTGCTTTGTGCCAAGGTATCTGGTTGAGTGAAATATGAAGCATTTGAAGGTGCAAACTGAGAAATCGTTTGAGCTAAAGATGGACAACACATCTGCTATGAGCCTGGCAAAGAATCTAATAAGTCACGGAAGAAGCAAGCACATCGATGTGAAGTATCATTTTCTGCTTGATATGGTGAACAAAGGCAACGTTGATCTGAAATATTGTAAAACTGAGTCACAGTTGGCTGATTTATTTACCAAAGGACTCAATCAGAATATATTTGATTTTCTCAGATCTGAAGTTGGGGTATTTGCTATAGGTGGCTTGAATTAAGGAGGAGTATTGGTTATGTAATTCAAGATTGTTTTAGTTAGTTGTGTCAGTTACTGCTTATGCAGCGTTTGTACTTATATAAAGCACATTTTGCTGTATCAAAAGTAATGCAACATATTATCCAGCTTTATAAGTCTCTCTCTCTGCTACACTACGTTACACATATCTTTTTTCTGTGTTTACGCTTCCTTGCTTCATCGTTCTTTCTGCTTTGCTATCAGTAAGGAAAGAGAAATCCTCAATGTATAAACGACTCTTGTATTATTTGAATACAATTTACCTATGTAATTTTTTAAAATTTGTCTAGTAATTTGGTTAAAACATTATACTATACTGTAAAAAAAATCTATAAGTCGGTTACTATTTTCAGTGCTTCATGAAAGTTACTTTATCCAATAAAGAATAGGTGGTAGGGTCAAATTGAGAGAGGGTCTCTTCATAATGAGTACTCCACTAACCTAATTTTCAAATTCAACATTGGACTTGTAACCTTTTCATTCTCTAATGGTATGTAACATTATTAATTGAGTTTGCATCTCATAAATTAGGTCAAAATTATTCCTCACCTTTTCTTTATTAGAACCAACATTTTGATTTTTTTTTAAGTTCTTAATAATAATAAACCACATTTCCTTCTTTTACTTCACATAACTTCTCATCTGCTCAATAGCTAAAAGGTATCCAAAGATGTGAAAGATTGAAGAACTTTGTAGTACCATTCTAGTATGGTTGAATTTTGTTTCACAATAACAAGAATTTTTACCCTTAATATGTTAATTTCTCTCCTTTAAGTAATTGTTTGGACTACATAGAAATGAAGAATCCCAACTTCAAATATACAAGAGCATCAATTATTGATGATACTCCATATAACATCAAGATGTAGATAATTTGGAATGTGACAATGGGACACTCAAAAGCACAATGAAATGTATGGGAAAAGAGTGATCCAAAAATGTATTGAAATAAATTTCCATTTTCAATGAGTGAGTTGTTAAAAATCTTATTGTGATCTTATCAAATTGGTTAAGGGAAAATAGAATTGGAAATAACTAGTGGAATTGAATAAAAATGTTAAGAAAATCGGAGGTAAAAATTATTAATATGGAAGTTTGATATTTAAATTTTTGGTGCTTTTAACCCCATTATTATATTGATAATAATGCATGTATGTATTGAAGATTTTGATCTTGCATTTGATCTTGGGTCTAGGTTGTATATTTGTAGTTTTAATCATGTTAGTTCTTATATTATTATTTGAATATTAAGTAACATTGAAAGCCTTGATGTGTTTTTAAAGCTCTTTGTAATTTTAAGTTATATTTTAGTAGATTAAATGTGTTTTAATCAATTAAAATGTTATTAGATTTGTAAAAAAAAAAATTAAGAAAAAACATTTTAATAAGTTGAAATGACAACAATAAATTTAAATCATTTAAAACTTAAATTTGTGTATTTAACTCTGATCAAATCGACGGAAACAAGTTTTTTAATCAATTAAATTAACTTAAATCATAAATTTATTTTTAATCGAATAAAATTTCTTAAAATACACAAGATTTATTGAATTAGAGTGATTGCAATAGAATAACTATAATTCTTTATGTTTATCTCTTTTTTTTCATCCCTTTTCAATTAATATATTATTTATTATATATTTAATATTCTTGAAATTTAAAAATAATTAATACATTTAAAATCTTTATAAGACTTGTTTTACAAATTTATTCAAATTAATTTAGTTAAAGTTAATAATCTTTTTCGTAAAAGTCTTTCATAGTTCACCTTTCATTCCTCTTTACTTAACCTATGTCTCTAAAAACATATATAATAAAAGATGCATAATTTCTGATCAAGTTCTTGTCAAATCAAACTGGAATAAACTTGCTATGAAAACTTTATGAAAGAAAAAATTATTTGATTAAAAGGCCATAGTTGATATTTTTACTATATTATTAAAACATTTTTATAATACATTGAAATAACATATTCACTTACCATTTTAAATATCAAACATATT